>AAPY01805858.1:0-10182 GCA_000181375.1 Tupaia belangeri
CAAAAACCCTCTATCTGTTGCCTACAGGAAACCCACTTCACTGGTATAAAGATATACATAGGCTGAAAGTGAAGGGTTGGAAAAAGGTTTTTCATGTATATGGGAACCAAAAAAAGAGCTGGAGTCACGATACTAATCTCTGACAAAATAGGCTTTAAAACAAAAATTGTTCAAAGAGACAAAGAAGGACACTATATTGTAGTAAAAGGGTCAATCGATCAAGAAGATATAACACTTATTAATATCTATGCGCCTAACACAGGAGCACCCAAATATGTGAAGGAAAGACTGCTAGATCTAAAAAGGGAGATAGACTGCAACACACTAATTGTTGGAGACCTCAACACTGCACTATCCCCTCTGGATAGATCATCTAGACAAAAAATAGGTAAAGAGATAAAGGATCTAAATGATATCATAAATCAAATGGACTTAACAGATATCTATAGAACTTTCCATCCCAAAACCTCAGAAACAGACAGGTGTACCAGTGGAACAAAATAGAGTCCCCAGAAATGAATGCTCAAACTTACAGTCAACTGATTTTTGAAAAGGGGTACAAGTCAATCCAGTGGGAAAAAGAAAACATTTTCAGCAAATGGTGCTGGCAAAACTGGATCTCCACTTGCAGAAACATGAATCTGAACACCTACCTTTCACCTCTGACAAAAATAAAGTCAAGGTGGATCAAAGATCTAAATGTAAGACCTCAAACTATAAAGCTGCTCCTGGAAAACACTGGGGAAACTCTGGGAGACATTGGGGTAGGGAAAGACTTCTTAAATAAGACTCCTAAAGCACAGTCAGTAATACCCAAAATAGACAAGTGGGATTACATCAGACTAAGAAGTTTCTGCATGGCAAAAGACACAGTGCTTAGTGTGAATAGACAGCCCTCAGAATGGGAAAATATTTTTGTAAACTATGCATCAGATAAGGGACTGATCACCAAAATTCACAAGGAACTCAAGCAGCTGTTCCGGAAAAAGACAATCAATCCTATTAAAAGATGGGAGAATGAGTTGAAAAAACCACTCTCTAAAGATGACATACGAATAGCTAAAAGGCATATGAAAAAATGCTCAATATCCCTCATTGTAAGAGAAATGCAGATCAAAACAACAATGAGATATCACCTAACCCCAGTCAGAATGTCTAAGATTAAAAAAAAAAATGATAAGTGCTGGAGGGGGTGTGGTGAAAAGGGAACTCTCTTACACTGCTGGTGGGAATGTAAATTGGTCCAACCACTTTGGAGAACAATTTGGAGATTCCTCCAAAATCTACAAATAGAACTACCATATGATCCAGCAATCCCACTCCTTGGTATCTACGCAAAGGATAGAAGAATACTTTATCAGAAAAGTGCTTGCACATCGATGTTTATTGCGGCACTTTTAACGATTGCTGAGTCATGGAAGCAACCCAAATGCCCACGAACTGATGAATGGTTAGAAAAACTGTGGCACATATATTCAATGGAATACTATTTGTCCATAAAAAACAAAACCCTGGCTTTTGACAGGAAGTGGATGAATATGGAAGACTTACTGCTGAGTGAAGAAAGCCATGCTATGAAAGAGAGGCATTGTATGTCCCCACTTAATATATACCGTGTGTCTGCACTCTATGACTGAAACTAATCGTCTAAAGGATATAGAAACTCAGTATATAGGTGTAAATACCAGATATAGCGTGTGTGAAAGAGGAGGGTCTGAGGAAGGACATTTGGGGGAGGGACAGGTAGGAAAAGCATTAATGGCACAAAGAGGTGTGGTATTATCTGTTGAAAATCTTTGTGGTTTTATCGACGGTGCTGGGGAGAGGTGTTCACCTGTTGAAATATCCATTTTGTAAGACAAATAATAATGTGATTTAATGTATGGAAGAAAATGAAATGAAAAGAAAATAAATTTTTAAAAAAATTTTAAACTGTAATAACTCAAATATAACTTTTTTCTGGTTCATTTTGTACAATTCCTTAAATCCAACTAGAAAGCAAATTGCCTGTAATTAATTAAGAAACCTTGTTTGTTAAAAAGTACTTTGTCTTATAGGATTGCTTCTTGCGGTATTAAATCTTGTTTGACAAACTTCAATTTCCCACAGAGTTTTAAATTTTTAATAAAAATGAAAATATTTTAGGTTATAAAAAATGGAACTGATTTACTAGAAGAAACAATGACAAAACCAAATGAGTATTTTATGTGAATCCATGAATTTAAGCTTTAAATCCAGCCAAGAAGTTTGTTATAATCTCTTTCAGTTTTGCATCTGACTCTTCTGAGATCTTCCCATCAGCCCTGATATTTCCCAACAGGGCTATTCCATCATGGGCAGAGAAGCTGTTGGATATAGTTTCTATGCGTTTGAATCTGTAGATTGTATAATAATCTTGGTTGGAATTGTTTCTCTCTTGACACTTTCAATATGTCTTCCCATTCTTTCCTTTCTTGCTTTGCTTCCGTTGAAATGTCTGGTGTTAGCATGATGGAATGACCTTTGTAAGTCACTTGTCATTTTAATTCAGCATTATTTGCAATTGCAATGATATGGAAACAAATGTCTAAAAATAGATGAAAGGATTTTAAAAATATGCTGCAACTACTCTATGGCATGTTACTCAAGCAAATAAAACAATGAGACTTTGATATTTGATACAAAGTGGATTAATATTGAAGATTTAATGCTAAGCAAAGCAAGTCAAACTATGAATAATATATATTTTTATGTGCCCCACTCAATATTTACTGAAGGCCTGTGTTCTATTACAGAAACTGAAAGATTGTAAATTATAATAGCAGGGAGGATAATTATAGATACCTAAGATGGTAAGGATAAGGGTAATATGGGGTTAGATAATAGGGCAAGGGAGGGAGAGGAACAAAGGGGGAAAAGTACATTTAGTTGACACAAAACTAAAGCATTATTTGCTGATGATAAATGTATATGGTAATGTCTTTGTCTTGACTGATGTGCACTATCATTCATACTGGTAAAAACCTTGTACACTGTAAAGATGTATAGTGATTACATGTAAATTATAGTAAAACATGTCATAAAAATTATATGGAGGGTACCAGCAGTTGGCATAATGGCTACGTTGCTGGACTCCAATGTAGTTGACTGTGGTTCGAGTCCCGGACCCAGTGGCTTAAACTCATCCCGGGCCCATGTATGTGCGTGCCCAAGATCCTGACAAGAGAATGAAGAAGAAGGGGATGCAGCATGGCCATCCCCCCAGAGGGGGTGATTTCTCGCTTTCTGTCTCTCTTTGTCTTTCAGGTGAGTGCATGTGCCCTATAGCAAAAGTCTCTTTAAAAAAATCACGTGGAGAAGTTTACATGGTAATTTCTTCAGGTGCAACACTGGACTTTAACATTATTTCTTCTTTTCAGTGAAACCAAGTAAAAGCATTCATCTACCATTACTGTTATTTGGTGGTTTTGTTTTAGTTTTTGATGTTAAAACTCTATCCTCACAACACAGTTGCAACAAAATTGGTATTACCATCTTGCCTTTAGTAGGTATAGAAGAGAATGGATTAGCAATATTATTGTTGTAATATGTTAAGCATTATATGCTAGTAGAATGTAGTTTGTTTTAGGTACAATGCATTCTTCAATTTCATTTTGAATGCATTCTAACTAAACAAAAAAACTACTGATGTCTGAAAAAAGGAAAGAAAGAAGAGAGAAAGAAGAAAAAAGAAAGAAAAGAAAAAAAGAAAAAGAAAGAAAGAAAAAGAGAAAGTAGAAAAGAAAAATAGTACCAGATATTACATTTTAATGAATGCAACAAATACTTACTTACTGTAAACCATGAGTATAAATTAGCACAAATGAAAAACAATGACAACACAAGTTTGGAAAAAAAGATTCCACATTGTCAGGAGTGCAACATTTCTTTTTTTAATCACTTTATACATTGAGATTGACTTCTCTATAGCTATCATATGATTGTGCTTTGTACATTTATTTTTAAGGTTTCAGCCAAAGGGGTGTGTGTGTTAACCTGAGAGAGAAAGAAAAAGAGAGAGAGAGAGGAGAGAGGGGAAACAGTGAGACAGAAAGTGAGAAATTACACCCTAGGAAGAAGGGCCACATCACAATCCTTTTTTTCGCTAGTTTCTTCCTGCAATTTTGTGCCATAATTTTTAAGATGCCTGGCCTGAGACACAGTGATTGGCCATGTGGGAGTTCTTTACTCTCACCACCACCACACCAACTGTTGGGACTATATGTATATGTAGTATATATGGATATATATATATATATATATATATATATATATATATATATATGGCTTAAACTCATGCCAGGCTCATGGCTTAAACTCATGCTGGGCCCATGTGAGTGTGTGCCCAAGATCCTGAGAAGAGAATGAAGAAGAAGGGATTGCAGCATGGCCATCCCCCCGGAGGGGGTGATATATATATAAATATTTGTGAAAGTCTAAAAGAGTGACTTTTTCTGTTATGTATTATAAGTACTAGTAAACCAGATATGGTTTATTGTCTGTTGATGAGGATGTGTATAGTATTCTCAACTGGACTGAGATGTGTATCATGCTGGGTAAAGTCTCTACAATCTAAATGATGTATAGTGATTGAATGTATAAATAATAATAATAAAAATAAATAAATAAATACTAGTAAACCTACACATGAAGATGTACTTTACATTAAAGCAGCAGTAATCAACACAGGTGCTGGTTCTGTGTGTCTCACTAGAGGACTGAAGCCCACAATTATGCAACAGAACTTTTTTTTCTACAAACATGTACACTTTCTGCATGTTAAAATTTTCACACATGCAGGGAGTACATTTAATATTTGATCAAGAGAATAAACCTCAGCTTCAATATCCTATTATTTATAATACATTATACAAAAAGTCACTCTTTTTTCTTTTCAGACATTTATAGATATTTTTGTTCATTGTTTTATACACACACAAACAAAATCCTATGGGGACCAACAGGTGGCATAGTGGTTAGGGTTCTGAACTCTCACCTGGCTCACTGCTTTTTAAGTCTCAGGCATGGTGGTCTAAAAATTACACCAGCCACATGTGTGGGTATGTCCAAAATCTTAGGAGGAGAATGAGGAGCAGGGATTATGGAGTGGCCATCTCTCCTGGGGGATAATTTCTCACTTTCACTCTCATCATCTCTCTTTCTCTTTGGCAAGTTTATGTGCCCTATGGCAAAAGCCTTAAAAATGTATGTACAAAGGACAATCTTATGATAGCTACAGAGAAATCGATATCAATGTATAAGTTGATCAAAAAATGACTGAACTCCTGACAGAAATCTTCTCTCTCAAAGTCGTGTTGTCATTGTTTTCAGCTGTGTGAGTATATTTTCATGGATTTCAGCAAGTTAGTGTTTATTGCATTTATTAAAATGTAACTTCCTGTAGAATCCTGGTAATGCTTCCCCCCCCCCCAAGATATCAGTAATTGATTGTTGGTTTAGTACAAACACATTCAAAATAGAAACTCAAAAACTACATTCCACCTGAAACAATTAAATTAAATTATATTAGCATATAATGCTTCACATATTACAACAATAAAGGTGGTAATCCATTGTCTTTTATGCCTACTAAAGCCAACATAGTAAAACCATTTAGTTGCGATTGTGTCATGAGAATAGAGTATTACCATCAAAACATAAAGCAAAATCAGCAAATAACAGTAATGATAGGTATACAATGATTGAATGTAAAAAAATTAATTAATTAAAAAACCAGTAATAGTAGATGAATATTTTTGTTAGGTTCACTGTAAAGGGGACAAAACATTAAATTCAACAGTACTAGAGTTGAGCAAATCACCATGTAAACTTCTCCTTATGATATATTAATATATGTATGTCTGTTTTAATCTGTGGTATGTAAAGACTGAAGCTAAATAGCTCTTTGCCCTTTTATTCTGTTATATTTAATATTTGTGAGTTCTTTTGGTGACAGAACAAAACTCATGAAGAGTTCTTTCAATTAATTTGCATAAATATCATGTGGCAAGTCACCAACAAAAAGCTGATGACTGTCTAGACAGCAAGTTATACAATGGTTGTCAGAATCATTCTCTTCCATATATCCTCTGTCTGGTCTTGATCCTCTGGGAGGGAAACCTGGTCATTCTCCAGGTCATTGTTCATGCACATGAGATGGCTGAGACTGAATTTATGGTTTAGCTTCAATTCTTGACTTGAGTGGTCCCTGTGGCAGAGAAACATATTCCACAGGAGGAAGAGTAGGGGTAGACTTCTCTAACTCTTTAAAGTTATTCTCCTCCACTTATGGTTTCAATTCTTCAGTCTACATTTCAGATTCTGGCTTCAGTTCAGCTCAGAAGAGGATTCTTCCAAAGGCTCCTCTTTGCCATTAGTCACACAGTGATCTTCATAGCAACTATTATTAGCATTTTCTTGCACTAGTTCCAGAAATGGTTGTTTTTCTTCTTGTTTCTCTCTAGTTCATAAGCTCTGGTTCAGGATTTCCAACTGCCTCATCTTCATTACAAAACAGATCTTTTGGGAGCCAGAACAAAGGTTTCCATGAACCTCCTCTCTGGCTGTCCACTGTTAGATAGCAAACCCACGATCTGGACAATCATTCCATCACTCAAGTTTGCATGAGCATTCACATGAGGAATTTTAGTATGACATTCACTGAAGTCCAAAGAATACTCCGTGATATATATAATTTGACCATAAATCATTTCCTGGGCCTTCCCAATAGTATCTACTCCACCATGAA
Source organism: Tupaia belangeri (assembly GCA_000181375.1). Classification (NCBI taxonomy): domain Eukaryota; kingdom Metazoa; phylum Chordata; class Mammalia; order Scandentia; family Tupaiidae; genus Tupaia; species Tupaia belangeri. The sequence goes on from AAPY01805858.1 coordinate 6,767, forward strand.
TACAGGAAGATTACCTGCCATAAAACCTGTGTAAATATTCTGAAACTTTATTCAACAAAGTAGAGTACTACCTCACAAACTCTCACCCTACAAGCAGCAGACAGGGCTTCTCCATAACCATTTCTTTGTTGTCCAATGTCAAATGCTCCAACCAACAGTGGTGGTGGGTTCGTTGCATAGAGGTCAGCAGAAGAGTACCAAGAATGGGCTAGAGCAGATCCTTCTAGCTCAGCCCTGCTTACTCTGACAAATCTGAAGGCTCAGAACCAATAATCATGAGTTGGTTTCCCTCACAACCACCTCTTTCAGGGTGGCAAGCAGCAAGGAACATGGAAGTCCTGGTAATGTCTTTTTCGCATTGTGATCGGAAACATACTACATTCTTGCTACTTCTGTAATGTTATTAATTATGCTAATGGTTTCCTATTGCTGAATTTTACTAGCAATCCAGGTTTAAGGGATTATGGATCATGATAAAATATTTTAGTGTGTTGACACAATGATTTATTTTCCACATTGAATGTAAATTTTACTAAAAACCAAAATGTGACCAGAACATTTAAAAATTATCTCAATCATTTGGCAACTCAACACATAATAATTTAATGGTAAGCAATGTTTAATTGTATGAAAAAATGATCTTAAAACAAGTTATATTCATCATGAACAGAAAATTAATGAAGAGCCTTTCTATAACTGAATTACTTTACAGGGATACATTCAAGAATTTTTGTATTTCCTGCTGTTTCAATTAATGACTACATATATAAAATTTTAAACCCTTTTTATTATTAAAAAAATCTAATACAATAGAAAATATAGATAGTAAAATTCACAGATACATTTCCCCTGTAAAATAGAGTGTTCATTGACAAGCCTCAGCATATAATAAAATATGACCTTTTTTTACCTCTTTATGTACTATACACAGATTACCAGTAAGTACCCCAGTGTCTCATGGCCTAGAAGGGTTTGAATTAGTAATATGTCACATTGGGAAATTCCAATTTTTAATGTTAAAATACACTACTACTTTGTTTAGAGTTCAGATCCAAGGTAAACTTACTTTCCTTTCTCTGAGATAAATGTATATAATATCTCACAATGGTTTCTAATATTTAAAGGTTTTACTCTTATATTCATCTAGCCTAGTTCTCTATCATGTTCTGTATGGCTTACTCTGAGCAGCATTTCATATAACTCATATATACACTTCCTAAAACTTAATGGGAAAATTAGCTGTTTTATATTCTTAAATACTTTAAGTAGCATTGGCATATCGAGTAGTACCTTAGTAGAATTTCTCTCTATACTATGTTAGTTTGGTGCTATGTTTAGTGGGAGGATACTGACTAATCTTTATATTACATTTATAAAAATGCTACAGGCTCTATTTTTATGCAGTAAATATTGATAAGATTTATATTTTGAAAATATATCACATATGTTTGTATGGTAATTTGCATTGAAATGCAGTTATATCCTTATCTTTATATAAATATGTGACTGTTATTTGTGCTATAACTGATTGACAAGTCCTTCTCAAGCTCAGTATGATCCAATTTTTTAAAAAATCACTTATAGGGACCAGCAGTTAGCGTAATGACTATGTCGCTGGACTCCCACATAGTCGACTGTGGTTCGCGTCCTGGACCCAGTGGCTTAAACTCTCACCGGGCACATGTGCATGCACACCCAAGATCCCGAGAGGAGAATGGAGGAGAAGGGATTGTGGCAAGGCCATCCCCCCTAGGGGGTGATTTCTCGCTTTCTGTCTCTCTGTCTCTCTCTGTCTGTTTGGCGAGTGCACACACCCTATAGCAAAAACCTCTCCAAATAAATAAATAAATAAATAACTTATAGTCCAAGTCTGAATACTTCTAAAGGCCTAATTGCTTTCCAAATGTCTTAGCAGGCTTGCTTCCTCCTTCCTTCCTTTCATTTATTTATTTATTTATTTATTTATTTTGGTATGAGAGATTTCTGCTATAGGACATGTGTGCTCACTGAAGAGACAGAGTGAGACAGAGAAACAAAAAGCAAGAAATCACCCCCCAGGGGGCATAGTTATGCCAATTCCTTCTCCTCTTGGGATCTTGGGCATGTACACACACGTGCCTAGCATGAGTTTTAAGCCACCAGGTCTGGGACTTGAAGCACAGTCGACTACATTGGAGTTCAGCAATGCAACCATTAAACCATCTGCTGCTTCCTGCTCTCATTTATATATTTGAAATTAAATTAAAGTTTAGACCAGAAATTTGGGAGCTAAAAAAAATTAGAATTTTATTAGGGACACATTTCTGGGAAGCAGGGAATCCAGAAAGAAGCATGGATTACCTCCTAGTCCCTCATGTTTCAGACACCTTCATTTTCTTTTCCTTCCATGTGAGCTCATCTGCCTTCAGAGATCAGGAATAAGAAAGCCTCTTCAAGCCCTCGTCTCTCTGGAGATGCTCACTAAAATTTGTCATTGGTTTGGGAATTGATAGATGGGGCCAAATTGTTTAAAATATCTTCACCTTCCCAAGTGTGCCCTGTCATTACTGCTATAGGTGAAATGATAATTACAGTCCTGAGGGGAGGGGAGGTCACATGACTAAGACCCATATCTCAGCCTAGCTGCTTCCTCACACTCACTCACTGTCTGTCCTGACCATCACTCTGGGCCATTCTTTCTGGCATCAGGATGAAGTAAGGTGAGTATTGTATATTTTGGTATGCCAGGGACAATATGAATGGGAAGAAATTGTCAGGAGGCAAAGTGTTCTTGCCTGGAATATGGATTCCTTGGAGCTATATACAGAGCTAGTGTCAATGACAGAAGGAAATAATCACTGAGCAGAGAAGGTATGTGAGTCAAGGCCACAGGCCAGTTCCTAACTTCTCCTAAATTAATTTAACACAATCCTTGCAGTTTAGCATTGTTAGCTTTTGATGTGTGAAGCCATGAATCTGTATCTTTTTAAATTCTTTAGGATAATTTGAAAATTAGCTTTTTTCATGTTCTAAAAGAATCAGGGACTTTTCCAGCATTAGGAGAGTATTTCTACAGTACTTTAATTCCTGCAATAGTGTCTAAATTGTAGCAGATTCAATTATCTTATGCTATTCTGAAATAATTGATACAGATTTTTTATTTTCTTTTGCATATGATATACATAAAACACACAGATCTGTGTGATGATAGAAAACATTTGTTATCTATTCATTGTGGTGAGATTCTTTTCCTTCTTGAAGTCAGTAAAGAAGACTAAGTCAAAGGTAACTTGATAAACTGAGGTTTACGTATTAAAAAAAAAAAGTCCCAGTCTTCAGTAGTTTTTAGAATTAAATTATGTTGTGCTGTTTTCTGGCTTTCAAAGACCATCCTAATGTCATTCCTATGTTCAATGTTTATTTTAATACTATTTTAA
>AAPY01805859.1:0-15504 GCA_000181375.1 Tupaia belangeri
AAAAATGCATACTAATAATCTGTGGTAATTAGTGATCATTGAAGTTCTTCATTATATTTCTAAAATTTTGAATACTTTTAAAATATTTTCATTTCATTTTCTTTTATACATCAATCACATTAATTACAAATATTTTATGTTACTCATATTTGTGTTGCATTGCTTATCACAAAGTCATTTTATTATGTGCTCTTTTTTGGTTAAAACTGAAAAAATTTCCATCTAATTGTAACATTTATTGTTAATACACATGATAAATTCCATTTCTTCTTAATATTATTCTTTTGCAATTACATTAAAACAATGGCATGTATGTTCTATTTTGGTCTTTATATTATTATATGATAGTTGTCTTTTAAATTAGATTTATCAATATATTATATAGTTCCCGATCACAATTTTGTTTTAAAAGTAAGATTGTTCCCTAAAAAACTAAAAACATATACAAAAAACTTAAAATATGTGCTATATTAGAAGAAAATAACAATAGCAGAGATTTACACATCATGGTTAAGATCATAGTCATTTTTTTTTTTTTTGGAGAGGTTTTTTCACTATAGGGCACATGCACTCACCAGAGACATAGAGACAGAAAGCGAGAAATCACCCCCCAGGGAGGATGGTCATGCCACAATCCCTTCTCCTCCACTCTCCTCTCGGGATCTTGGGTACGCATGCACACGTGCCCGGCGTGAGTTTTAAGCCACCGGGTCCGGGACGTGAACCGCAGTCAACTATGTGGGAGTTCAGCGACATAGCCATTACGCTAACTGCTGGTTGCCAAGATCATAGTCATTTTTTGACTCTACCTCTTGAAAAGATTTGATGTTAAAAATGTCTTTCAGATTTCCTAAGTTGTTTGTATATTTTAAGCTATAAAACAGGAATAATAATACCTTTTATATATAAGATTTCAGTAGAAGGGTATTAAAACACCAACATAGTAATCTTATACAGTGGATAATTTTTTTTTCCTTTTAAAGAAAAAGCTCTCCAAAAGGGAGCATAACTTACAAAATTTTATGGTTGGAAACAATGTGTGGATAATAGTGGATGTGTGCAGCCTTAACAAAACAGCCTTCCTGTTTTCATGCAGGATCCTCTCACCCCAAATTGGGTTATCAGTCCCTGGAAAATTACACATGGCCTCCAGTGACTTGACAGTAGGAGTGATCTTCTTATCCCAAACCATAGTTGGATTCCTGGGGAATTTCTTTCTTCTTTACCATTACAGTTTCTTCTATTTCACTAGATACACATTGAGGTCTACAGATCTGATTATCAATCACCTGACTGTAGCCAACTCTTTGGTCATACTCTTTAAAGGAATTCCACAGACAATGGCAGCTTTTGTGTCAAAGTATTACCTGAGTGATATAGAGTGCAAACTCATCTTCTACGTTCACAGAGTGGGCAGGGGTGTGTCTATGGGCAGCACCTGCCTCTTGAGTGTCTTCCAGGCCATCACCATCAGCCCCAGAGACTCCATGTGGGCAGAGCTGAAGCTACAAGCTCCCAAACACACTGGCAATTTCAGCATCTTGTGCTGGATCCTGAACATGCTGGTCAATATCCAGATTCTTCTGTACATGAGTGGCAAATGCAACTGTAAAAACAGCACTAAAATAACTGACTATGGATACTGTTCAGGGACTGTTAGCAGCAGTACTGTACAACCAGTACATTACTTACTGTTATCATCCTATGATGTTTTGTGTCTGGGACTCATGATCTGGGCCAGCGGCTCCATGGTTTTCATCCTGTTAAGGCACAAGCAGCGAGTCCAACACATTCATGGAACCAGCCCCTCTCCCAGACCATCCCCTGAGTCCAGGATCACCCAGAGTATCCTTGTCCTAGTGAGCACCTTTGTATCATTTTTCACCCTCTCCTCAATCCTTTCATTATATCTCTCTCTTTTTCATAAGCCCAGTTGGTGGCTGGTGAACACCTCTGCACTAATCACTTCTTGTTTCCCTACAATCAGCCCCTTTCTTCTGATGAGTCGTGATCTCAGGGTACTTAGGCTCACCTCTCCATGTTATGGGAGAAATGAACAGCTCCCTGAGCTGGTCAGGTAGCTATGCATTTTGTGTAGTTTTTCTCTATTTTCTTTTCCTTTTTTTTTTTTAATAGTAAAACGTTACTTTTTGTTTTTGGCATGGTTTTATCCTCCACAATAAGTAGTCACATAGCAGACAAGATGTGAACAACAAACGGATTATCTTCCCTCTTAGGATTTATCATATGGTAGAAGCCAAAATTTAGTGGAATGTTAGTTTTCATTTTATTAAATATTGAAATAGAGAGCTTTAGAGGTTAAGAATTTATAATAAATAGGGCATAAAATAATTTGCACACAATACAAATAGCCTATATGATTATTTAACTTTACACTCGTTAAGTTAAAATTCTTTTATTGACCTGGTGTAAAAATATAGGAAGTATAAGTAAAATGACACAGAAAAGCCCTACAAACAATTAGTCAATAAATAAGAAGGAAAACTAGTGGTCTTATTGCATGTGGCTTGCTGGGATGGACCTAGAGAGTAAATTATAGACCAGGATGATGAAGACATTGTAGATTTTGTTTTAAATCTTACTTCCACCAAAAAGGTTTTACATATTTTAATTGACTAGTTTTCTTTAGTATGATAGCACATTTCAAATGTTTTTATGTAATAGAATTCTCCTGATTAATATGAGATAAACTATTAATTTTAGTTACAAATATTAATACAAAGTCTAAAAGAAACTTATGGATTTTTGAAACCCTTAGAAAAATGCAATAATCTGTGAGGTAGACCCACATGGGAAAATTGTGTTTGTGTTTGGAGTCTTCCTGAGTATGCCTGTATGTCATTATATAACCACTCTGTCAGGGGTGTTTTATCTCTATTTCACTTTCTGTCTGTATTTCTCTCACCCATGAAATGAAGAATAAAACTTTAAAAATAAATAATATTTATAGCTCTTGATAGAGTTCTTTTAAACCATTAGAGACTAATATAAACAAAGTACTAATCAACTTAAAAACTGATATACAAATATTTTCTGTAAAATATCCATTAAAAATGAAATACTAAAATAACATAAATAAAGTCTCAGTTCTTGAATCTTCTTTTTTGGAGAGGCCTTTGCTATAGGACACATGTGCTTGCCAGAAAGACAGAGAGAGACAGAGACAGAAAGTGAGAAATCACCCCCAAGGGAGATGGCCATGCCACAATCCCTTCTCCTCCCTTCTCCTCTCGGGATCTTGGGTACGCATGCACACACACCAAATGTGAGTTTAAGCCACTGGGTTTGGGAATTGAACCGCAGTCAACTCCATGGGAGTTCAGTGACATAGCCATTATGCCAACTGTTGGTCCCCTGTTTCTGAATTTTATTAAAATTCTGGTTACTTTTAACTACCCTTTTCTCATATTTTAAAGTTTTAGGAGTTTCCATTTTAAATCTATTTTATAGAGCAAAGAAGAAAAGGAAAGCCATGGAAAGATCTCATGATACTATTATCTAGCATTATTCAGAAACTTTAAAACTAACCCTATGTAAGTTATACATTTGAATACAAAATTAATATGTGAGAATATAAAATGCCTGAAAATACTGTGTTTAGAAATATAAGACAGGGACCAGCAGTTAGCATAATGGCTATGTCACTGAACTCCCACGTAGCCGACCGTGGTTCTGGTCCCAGATCCAGTGGCTTAAACTCACGCTGGATGCGTGTGTGTGCGTACCTAAGATCCTGAGAGGAGAATTGAGAAGGGATTGCAGTGTGGCCATCTCCCCAGGGGCTGATTTCTTGCTTTCTGTCTCTCTGTCTCTCTCTGTCTTTCTGGTGAGAACATGTACCCTATAGCAAAAACCTCTCAAAAGAAAAAAATGAAATACATGGCATGCTAATTACACAATGGGGTCATGTATTCTAATATACAAAAATCAAGTGACATTGTTACAATTACTAAGTAAATCATTTTAAACACTTGTAGGTTATTATTTTTTAGAGATTTTCACTGTAGGACATGTGTGCTTGCCAGAGAGACAGAGACAGAAAGTGAGAAATCACCTCCTGGGGGGATGGCCATACCACAATCCCTTCTCCATTCTCCTCTTGGGATTTTGGGAATGCATGCACATATGCCTGGTATGAGTTTCAAGCCACCATGTCTAGGAGTCAAAACACAATCAACTACATGGGAATCCAGCAACGTAATCATTATGCTATCTGCTGTTTCCCCCTTGTAGAATTTTTTAAATAATAAATTAATGTAGAAAAGTATGCTCTAACAGAGAACATCACAACTATTGGTAACAAAATATCATATAAATGGCCATTGAGCCCCTGAAAGTTTTCTCAGGATCCACACACACTGGAGAAAAGCCAATCAAAGCTACAATGAGATATTACATTATAACTATCAGGAAATAAAAACTACAATAAGTTATTTCATTATACCTATTAGGTTCATCACACTATACCTATTAATATAGATAAAAGAAGGTGGAAATGTAGAGAAATTAGAAAACTCATACAGTAGTGGTAGGGTTGTAGAATGATACAGCCATTTTGTCAAATATTTTGTCAGTTCCTCCACAGGTTACCATATGGCTCGGTAATATCACTTTTAAGTATGTGACCAGCAAAAACAATAACACATGTTCACAGAATAATTTGCATATTAATTCCACTCATAATAATGGAAACATTGTTTAAAAGAGAAAATAAAAAGGAAACAACCCAAATATTTATCCCTGGGTAATTACTTGAATAAACTGGTATGTTCATGTAATGGAATAGTATTCAACTATGAAACAGATGAAGTACTAAAATATAAAATGATATGCATGGATATTAAAATAATTATGCTCAATGATAAAGCCAGACACAAAGGACACATAATGTATAAGCCTATTATTATAAAAATCCAGGATAAGCAAACCTGTAGAAATAAACCTGTAGAAGCAAACCTGTGGATTAGTGGGTGCCAGAGACATTATAGGGGAGAAAAAAGAGGAAGTGACTGCTTAATAGTTTTGGATTTTATGGGAGGATGATGCAACTCTTCTGAAATCATATATTGGGAATGGCTGCACGATGCTAAATAAATAAAACACACTTAATTGTAAAGTGTAATATGGTTAATATGTTGAATTTTATGACGTGAATCTATCTCAATAAAAAAATTTTTGAAAACAAAATTCAAATCCTTATTGTCCATATTTTTATTTTACTAGTTTGTCAGTTTGAAATGTAACTAATAATACAGACATTAAATTAGCAGAAAGAGGCCAGTCGGTGGTGCAGCAGTAATGTAACATTTTATGATGTTCAACTCATTTAAGTGTCTTAACGCAAGCCCCGAGGTCTTTCTGTATGACCTGGTTGTACACACATGCCTGTGATCCAGGCTAGCTGAAGCTGAGGGTGATTGCAACCTGAGGACCCTATTTGGGGTGCCTCTCTCTCTCTCTTTGTTCCCTCTCTGAAGAAAAACGTACATGCATGTTTTTAACAATAAATTAACAGAAAGAAAAATTGAAATGAAGGAAAAAGTCACAAAAAGTTGCATCAGTGCTTTGGATTGCCCTAGGAAGGCAAGATAGATGGATGCACTCAGATTTCAGCCTTGCTTATGGTTCACGTCTCTGTCAAGGATATTTTTTTTAAAGAATCATTTTATTTATTATCATTATTTTTCAATTTTTTCTTTTATTTAAATTTATTTTTTACATTAATTCACTATACATCATTACAACACACAAAAGGAATTTTCCATCCAAAATACACTGTATATTGGCTCAATCAATCACATCAACATACGTGTTATCAACAAATAATTTTCCATTTCTTATGTCTTGTATACTTTGCTTTTTTTTTTTTTTTGCCATTCTTGATTCCCTATCCCTCACCCTCTGCCATGTCCCACCCTCATCCCACATTGTCTCTGGTATCCATGGTTGCTTTCTATGCCTTTCCCCCCATTTAATTGATTTGCTAATTAACTTAATTAAATATTTCCAATAGCAAGCACAGCTGATATATGCATATACATGAACCCAAGTCTGACTTTAGACATAAATCTCAGTGAGTAGAATGAACATACTATAAAGTAGTACCTAGCTGGGGCTACATAACTTACTGCAGTCGTCAAATATACATTTTTTTTTTATTTTGATAAGAACAGCTTTAGTGTTTTCTTTTTTCTCCTGAAACTTTTTTTAAATTAATTTACATTCATTTCCTAAGCATCATCACAACATACTAAAAGTGGTTTTCCCTCTAGAATAAACTGCATAGTGGCTTAATCATGCATGTTATCATCAATAATATTCCATTTCTACTTTCATATATTTATATATGTATATATATATATATATATATATATATGTGTGTGTGTGTGTGTGTGTGTGTGTGTGTGTTTTACCCCATGTCTGATCCTGATCCTCTGCCCTTTCCCACTCTCTTATTACACTATCTCTGCTATCTACAGTTGTCTTCAATTTTTTTTCCCCCAACATTTTGTTGATCACACAATATCATAAGTAATCTAACTACTTTCAATAGCAAGTTCAGCTGGTAATTTCAAGAAAAACAGTTTTGAACTGGTAAGGGTATTTCCCTGAAACTTAAAGCCTAGAAACAGGTTAGTATTCTGCTCAAATAGTAGGTACATGAATCTATTGACAGCTCAAGACAGGACAAAAATTCTTAAAACTGGACAACAAAGCTTAGAAGAAGAGCAGCAATATTTTAGTCAAGTCACAGAATGCTGTTTCATCAGTTCAGTCTCATGTACTTAATCTTTCTTCTGTTGTGGTTCGATCTTCCAGATTGAATTCTGGGATATAATATTCAACTCCAGACTTTGTCCCTACAATTAAGTTGCCCATTTTCTTAGTGGTTCCTGCAAACTAACCATTTTGGGGGAAACAGAGAAATGAAGATTTCCCATTGATTATTCAGCCTCCAGCACAGAAAACTCATGTGGAGAGGCAAAAGACTTTCTTGAAGACACACCTTTTGTCAAGGACATTTGCCTAATCCTGGTAGAAGTATCAGTTGTGTATGTTGGTGTGACCTAAAAGAATAAATACTCATTTTCAAAGAAATGAATGACATGACAGTTTAAAAACTAGGAACACACTTAAAAATATTTATTTAACTCATAAGGGAAAAAGCAATATAGCCAGGACAAAATAAAAATCCTAAGAACAGACACTAAAATATTAATCAGGAGTACTGGGGGGAAAACACGTTTCCTTACAGTGTGAGAGGAAATACAATGGCTTCTCTACTGTGCATGTCTATCATGACCTAAAATGTACGAAGGCTTGTAAAAGAGCTTAAAAACAGTATGGCCTAGAATCACATAATCTAGAATGGCATCCTCTAACCAAGGCACTGTTTTCAATTGAACCCCATATTTTTTCTACAATGAAAAGTCATGTGAAAAATGGTAGTTATGTCATATACAGGATTTTATACTGAGAATTTTTGCATAGACACTTAGGTATAAAGGACATTACTTTCAAAATAATTATTAAAAAATTAAGGAATGCCTGGAAAGAAGTATATTTCTTTCTGGGTAAATTCTCTCTACTATATAAATGATGTATAGTGATTGAATATATAAATAATAACAAATTTTTAAAATAAAATAAATTTTATCTGTAGGAAAAAAGAAGTATAAAACTTGTAGGATAATTATCTTTGCATTATTTTGGACCCATGTAAATTCTTGCATTTTGGTAAGGAAAAATGTATAGATGACCAGGTAAGCCCTTCACCGAAAATTGTCTTCTAAATATGCAGAATACCAATATAACACACACACACTTTGTTTTATTTTGTATTTCTCTTGCAGCAAAATTGATTTACTCATAAGCTCCTTACATCTAAATTTTTTGAGAGGTTTTGCTATAGGGCACATGTGCTCTCCAGAAAGACAGACAGGCAGAGGGACAGAAAGCAAAAAAATCACCCCTTCCCCCCGCTCCCCCCAGGGGAGAGATGGCCATGACACAATCCCTTCTTCTCCATCCTCTTCTCGGGATTTTGGGCATGCACGCACACACCTGGCGTGAGTTTAAGCCACTGGGTCCATGACTTGAACCGTAGTTGACTACATGAGAGTCCAGCAACACAGCCATTACGCCAACTTCTGGTCCCTAAATTTTAAACAATCATGAAAGACTATCAGAGAGGTTAAAGAGAAACTGAGCAGATACTTGCTGAAAGCAGTAACAACAGATGTGGGGCCAGTAGATGGTCTTATGGTTAAAGTGAAGATCTCCTATGTGGCCAACTGCAGTTCAAGTGCTGGATATGATGACTTGAAACTAATGTGAGGCGTGTGTCTGTGTGTAGCCAATTTCAGAGTGGAGAATAAAGGGATTGCAGCATGACCACTTCCCTTGAGGAGTAATTTCTTGCTATCTGTCTCTCCAGCAAGCACAGGTTCCCTGTAGCAAAAATCACTGAAAAAAAAGTTATTCAGTGCTCTTGCAGTAGAGGAAAGAGATTCTAGTATAGAAATAATCTCAATTATGAGTATGGAAAATATCTGTAGGGGTCTGTAGCAACAAGAATAATGAGGGGATTTGTGGGTGGAGAATTATCAAGAGAAAACCTCCAGCATAGAGGAATTTTTCTAAATTGACCTTAGAGGATTCTTGCTAAAGGCAGGCCAAAGATTTAGAAAGCAAGGATAGGAATGAGTTTTATTAATTGTATACCAATTGTGAGAGGATTATTGCTAAAATGAATTTGCAGAATTATTGCTAACATAGGTATGAGGCCTAATACAAAACTCGAGGATAAATAGTTGAAAACAGGTCACAGGGAATCCTGTCTAAAATTTGTTCAAGAGTCTATCTTGGTACTTATTCTTGTTTAAAGAAAATATATACATTCTTCTTAAACCTCCATATTCAGCAGTAAAATAGAATGAACTCAGATGGAATAATAGTTACATTACTGGACTCCCATGTAATCAGTCAATCACAGTTCTAGTCTTGGATCCAGTGGGTTAAAACTCACTCTGGGCACATATGTGTATGCCCATAGTGACAAGAGGAGAATGGAGGAGAAGGCCTTGTATGATTTCTCATTTTTTGTCTTCTTTCTCTTTCTGTCTGTATGGTGAGCACATATGCCTTATAGCAAAAATCTCTCTAAAATGTTTTTCTATTTACTTATGTATTTTCCTCTCAGTCCTCTAAACTTCCCCTATTTTCAACCCTACTCCCAAACTAACTCTGGTTTCATAGGTTACTGTCTATGCTTTTAAGCTTCCTACACTTTCAGTTTGTGCCACTGAGTGCAGATACTGGTATATATTCAATGGGAACACACCATGCCTCTCTTTCACACTCTAGCTTGCTTTGCTCAGCAGTAAATCTTCATATTCATTCGCTTTCTATCAAATTCCTCTCTTTTCTTTTGGCTGAGTTGTATTCCATAGTATATATTTGCCACATTTTTTTTCAATCAATTCTTTAATTCATGGACATTTGGGTTGATTGCATGTCTCAGCAATTATGAATAAGTTTGCAATAAACATAGATGTGCAAGTATTCTCCAACTCAATGTATTTCTGTCCTTTGGGTAGACACCCAGGAGTGAAATTGCTGGATCATATGGTATTTCTATTTGTAGGTGTTTGAGGAACCTTCATATTGTTCCCAACAGTGACTGTACTAATTTCAATTCCCACCAAAATTATAGGAGAGTTACCTTTTCACCGTAACCTTGGTTTTTAATATTTTTTAGAGATTTTTATTTGCTACAGGGTGTATGAGCTCACTGGAGAGACAGAGAGAGATAGAGAGACAGAAAGTGAAAAATTACCCTCCAGGGGGAATGGCCATGTAGCAATCCCTTCTTCTCCATTTTCCTCTTGGGATTCTGGGTATGTATACATATATGCCTGGCATGAGTTTCAAGCCACTGGGCCTGGGACTTGAACTGTAGTCAGCCATATGATAGTCCAGCAATGTAATCATCACACCTTATGCTGGTCCTGCACTTATTATTCTTTATTTTTAAAATCTTAGTCATTCTTTTTTTTTTTTTTTTTGAGAGGTTTTTGCTATAGGGTGTGTGTGCTCACCAGACAGACAGAGAGAGACAGAGAGACAGAAAGCGAGAAATCACCCCCCAGGGGGGATGGCCACGCCGCAATCCCTTCTCCTCCATTCTCCTCTCGGGATCTTGGGCACGCATGCACATGCGCCCAGCGTAAGTTTAAGCCACCAGGTCCAGGACTCGAACTGCGGTCAACTACATGGGAGTCCAGTGACATAGCCATTACGCTAACTGCTGGTCCCAGTACCTAGTTTTTTCAGCACCATTTGCTGAAGAGATTTTTTTTCCTACCATGGAATTGTAATGTGCCCTTTCTCAAACATCAGTTAGCTGTATACTTTGTGGTTTATTTCTGAGGTCTCTATTCTGTCCCATTAGTCTATGTATTTCTTTTTGTGCCAGTAACATGCTGTCTTGATTATCATAGCTGTAGTATATTTTAGGGTCAGGGAGTGATGCTTCTACTCCATTCTTTTGGCACAGTATTGGTTTGGCAATATGGGATTTTTTAAATTTCCAAATACTCTGCCTTTTCTTTTCTTTTTTTTTTTCTAAATATGTAAAGATTGTCTCTGGTAATTTAATTGGGATTGCATTAAATATGTAGATTAATTGGAATAGAATTGATATTCTGATCATAGTAACCCTTTTAGTCAAGTAATATGATACTTCTTTTCTCATAGAGGTCTTTCATTTTTTTGGTTTGGTTTATTCCCAGGTATCTTATACATGTTGTGGTTATTGTAAAAGGGATTACAATTTTCTTTTTCTTTTTTAATAATTATGTTTAAATTTTTATTTCTTTGTATTTTTTATAATACATTTTATTTCTTTTATGCATTCAATCACTATACATCACTCAGCTTGTAAAGTGAACTTGCCAACATCAATACATTTCATGCCACTCCAGTGGGCTTTGGATACGGCCATAATTTGGGCATGAAGTTGTTGTATGTTCATAGTAAGAGAATGATTCCAAACACCCCAAAGGTGGGTTTGAATTTGTTCCCAAGTGATTTGAGTGTGGTTATAAGGGAGAGGGATAACAGATCCATTTGTAATCAGAATGGCAAGCAGTAGTCAGCCTGATTTTAATGTCTTGAATTTCTTGACCTCAATATAACACAGCTTCTTCCAAGGTGTATGACTCAGTTGTTGATCAATTTGTTCCTGTTTAAACAAGGCATTCCTTCTACATAAAAACCTTTCTTTTCAACCTTTTTCACCAGAAATACATTTTTACAGCCATAATCCTTTTTTTAGTTTTTATCCCATTATTTTGTTTTTATCTTTTACAAGTTCAACATTAAAAATTGTCCTTATCTAACAGACAAGTTCAATTACAAACATTCACTCTATTTATATTTATCTAAGTTTAGTTTAATTATTGTTTCAAGTTATTAATAGGAACTAGGCTATTTATTTAAGCTGTTTTTTTTTTAACCTTGGGAAATTTGATGTTTTAAAGGAGCTATTAAGACTTGTCATACATCTATATTGAGCAATTTTTGTTTTATGGCAACCCTAAATCTTAGCATATACTAGCAGCTTATGAACATGTACAAACCATAACAAAACTTGTTTTAACAGCTTTTTAATGTAAAACTGAACAATCTTACTAATAGGCCCTCTCAATATTTTAATAAAATTTAAAGACCAATAATAAGAATAACTAAAGTATGTTAATTTAACAACAAGAATTATAAGGAGGACTCAGAGGTAACCAGGCAATATGTTTTTATGAATCCATGTTTAACACTGGATTTATAGTCTTTTATATTTTTTGTCTTAACTCAGGTGCATTGCATTGCTACTTAGTATGTAATTTTGTCAAAATATTTTTACCCAGTTAATTATTAGATTTTTTTTTAAGAAACTGTACTTGTAAGAGTAAATTTTTTTTACCCTCTTTGTGGCATAACAGACTTAGCCCATAGTCAGGATTTTAGCCATAGTTAATGCTCTGACAAAAATTCACAACTGACTGAGAAATTTGGCTATATATGTCAGTTTAACATAATAGCCTACTATTAATCTCAAATTATTTTGGAACGCAATGCATATATAGGCATACAAGTACATAAGATTATATATATATGTATATATATATATATATATATATATATATATATATATATAAAATATTAAGAAAATTAGAATTACTTAATTTGACAATGCTTTCTATTTTTATCTAACATATAAACAATAAGCCTGATTGGTTTAGCAACTCCCTTTTGGATGTTTTAGGGTTTCTCTGTAAACATTCTAGAGTTACTTTGAGATCATAGATTTTCTGTTAGCACTAAAACTAAAGCCAGAAAAAGCTAGTCATTAATTTATTTTTCTATTAGATATCTACTGTGTAAAATGCAACACATAACACATAAATACTAGCTGTTTCATTAAACCAACCACATTAAAATAAACGTGATGTTGCTTCATCAATGAAAACCTAGACAAAATATATGTTGGAAATTGTGAAGACTTTCACTTATTAATTTTTTTGTTACATTTGAAGCCAGCTCGTTCACTAAAGTTATATGAACTTGAGAAACATTTAGACCAATTTCTATGAGCACTCTTTTTATAAACTAAATGGAATAGAATACTTTAAGGCCTGTTTTCACACAGACATACAACATGTAGTATGTAACATGACATATTACATGCATAGACGCACACACACATATCAGGATTACAAGAGCCAATTTCCCTGGGGTTACTTTGATGTTGATGCTTTTTTGAGTAACCCCTTTTTTGAAATTTTTAATTATATGCTTAAGGGTGGTAGAAAATGATAGAAATTTTTCTATACCCTTAGAGTTTTTACAACATAAATATTCTTGATATTCTGGGAGGTTTTTTGTTTTTTGTTTGTTTGTTCGTTTTTTCACGGCACCAAAGCCAAAGATGATATGGTTGTTAAATGCTGGTGGGGGATAGTCATTTTGGGAAGCCACTGTGATAAAGGGGCCTGTTCTCATAATCAGATCTAATGTTAAGGGAATTTGTTCAGGGGATCTACTTCTCCCCTTTGTATGTAGGCTCTCTAGTAGCCTGTTTTGAGGTTTGTTTATCTCATTTTTTGCCAATTTTTCAAATTCCATTTTCTATAGTAAAAAGTCCCTTCCT
Organism: Tupaia belangeri; assembly: GCA_000181375.1. Taxonomy (NCBI): domain Eukaryota; kingdom Metazoa; phylum Chordata; class Mammalia; order Scandentia; family Tupaiidae; genus Tupaia; species Tupaia belangeri. The sequence goes on from AAPY01805859.1 coordinate 13,229, forward strand.
GGAAGACACACCTTAGTTACTTGAATCCAATCATATGGTGTCATCCATTGAGCTGTCAAACCTTCTAGTAATGTAATAGTATATGAAGAAGTGGGACCAAAATGTTTTACAGCTTGTTTAATTTCTTTGAGCAATTTGTAGAAGATAGCTTCCTGCTCTGGCTCCTCCTCATCAAAAGGATATAGTAAAGGGAGACAGAAATTGACATAGCTAGCTTTTAAGGCCTTTTTTGATTGTTCCCTTAAACCCCATAGGTTTAGAAACCTGTTTATTTTTTCTTTGAATTAAAAGTTTTAAGCTCCAGCAGCCAATTGTGATATTTAGTGGCAGCCTCCTCTAATTCCTCTTGGTCAGAAGGACAAATCCAACTGAAGTCTCCCAGCAGTTTTTGAAAGTCATTTAATGTTAGTAATTTGTCTGTTCTAATTTGTAAATTTTGAGGAGAAATATGGTTAGAATGGATAACTCTGCCCAAATAATAATTGGGAGACTTGATTGAATTTTTTTCTGGGACAACTATAAGTCCCTATAGGGTGAAGGCAAAAATGGGCATGTTGGCTCCTCCATTTCTATGATACCAATCAGTCATATTTCTTCCTACTTGTTCCCAGTTTTGGACATCTAGGGTCCCCTCTTCTGGGAACCACGAGTTCACTTCTTTAACAAAATCCAAAAATGCTGTGAGCTGACTTTTTACTGGCCCGAATACCTTTCTGCTTTAAGGTACATTTTAGGATGTCTATATACAAAACCCTATTCTTAGATGCAGCACTACCCCTGGTTGCTTACACCTAGGCATTAAATTATCTCTATGGTTCTGATTCTGAGATGCAGTACTACCCCTGGTTGTTTACACCTAGGTACTAAATCATCTCTATGGTTCTGATTCTTAGATGCAGCACTACCCCTGGTTGCTTACACCTAGGCTCTATAGTTCTAACCTTCCTCCCAATCCCCACTAACTTGACCTTTTCTTATACTGGGGGGTCTGCAGTACCCTATGTAGGAGAAAGGGTGCTCACCCTTGTCTACTCACCTCCCTGTTCGAGCCCCATGATGTTCGGTGTCACCCATGTTTGGTGCCAATCTGCTGGAGACCTGCTCCAGCCAGGGTGGATTGAGACTCGACAGAAGTTGATGCAGATGAGAAGAAATCAGGCAGAGACCTCTATGCTCTTCAGCATGTTCTCAGACAACTGCAGTCAGAGCAAGTTCAAGACTGCAGTGTCTGTGGCTAGGAGACATGCATATTTATTGAGGGATGTTTATGGGGGTACGAGGGGTGAGGGGAAGTAAACAAATTTTACTCTAAAAAATGAGGTATTTAGGGAAAGAGCAGTTAGTGTAATGGCTATGTCGCTGGACTCCCACGTACTCGACCTAGGTTCACGTCCTGGGCAAGTGTGCATGCGTGCCCAAGATTCCGAGAGGAGAATGGAGGAGAAGGGATTGTGGCATGACCATCCCCCCTGGGGAGTGATTTCTCGCTTTCTGTCTCTAAGTCTCTCTCTGTCTGTCTGGCGAGCACACACGCCCTATAGCGAAAACCTCTCCAAAAAAAGAAAAAGAAATATTTGCCTATGCTAATATTTTGTTTCCTCAAGAAATTTTATAGTTTGGGGCTTTAATCCATTTAAGTCTTTAATCCATTTCAGTTTTTTTTTAGACTTGCTATTGAGCCCATGCCCTCACTGAAAAGAAAGAGAAAGACAGAGACAGAGAGAAATTACTTCCTGGTGAATGGCCACATCACAAACTCTTCTCTGTGTTCTTCTTGGAATTTTGAGCATGCAAACATACATAACCAGCATGATTTTCAAGCCACTGGCTTTGTGATTTGAACACACAGATGGCCATGTGGAATTCAGCTGTCCTGAACCCCTGCCACTCACTGGTCCTCAAGTTTATTTTGTAAAACAGTGAAAGATGGGGATATGGATTTATTTCTTTTTTAAAATAAATGTATTTATTTATTTTTGTATATACATTCAATCACATTGTTTAGCTTACAATGTATTTCAATATGTGAACATTTCTCCCAGTCCCGTTGGTCAAAATATCTTCAACCGATAGGGATCTGGTTTTCTTTCCAAAATCTGTCTCTCTCTGGCAAGCACATATACTCTATGACAAAAAACCTTAAAAAAAAAAAAAACACAAATAAACAAACAAGAACCGCAGTACTATACCTTTGCCACCCATCAACAGCATGTATGTTTGCTCCTTTTCTTATTAAAAATTTAACCATCTGCTGCTCGTTTTCATCCACAGCAAGT
>AAPY01806042.1:0-11879 GCA_000181375.1 Tupaia belangeri
ACAGTAAGACCGAAATCAAACCAACTGGCTTGTTTGTTTATTTTGTTTGCTTGTTTTTTTGTTTTAGAGAGTTTTTTTTATCTTATTTTATTTCAGGTGTTTTTATACATTCAAACATGTCATTTAGTTTGCAAAGTGAATATTCCAACATGTTTACAGGCATGTGCGCTCCCCAGAGAGACAGAGTGAGAGAAAGCAAGAAATCCCCACACAGGGGACATAGCCACACCATATTCACTTCTCCTCTATTCTACTCTTGGGATTTTGGCCGTGCATGCATATGTGCCTGATGTGAGTTTTGAGTCGCTGGGTCCAGGACTCAAACCACAGTTGACAACGTGGGAGTTCAGCGATGTAACCATTACACCATCTGCTGATCACCAAACTAACTGTTTTTTAAAATCACTTCTTAAAATGCAACAATCTGCGAGGTAGACCCACATGGGAAGGCTGCTGTTTTGTGTTTGGAGTTCTCCCTGAATATGGCATGTGTGTGCTCCTGATCAGGGACTGACTGAGGCTGGGGATGGGTCATTATATCAAGAGGCTGCCAAATGTGTTGTATCTCTGTTTCTCTTTCTCTGTTTCTCTCACTCTCAAAAAAAGAAACTAACTTTAAAAATAATAGTATTTTAAACTCTTGATAAAAATTTTTAAACCATTAGAGTAATATAAATAACATTTACTAATAAATTTTAAAACTTAAAGCAATTTGTGTAAATATACAATACAAAATTGAATAAGAAAAATGAAAAACTCAGAAAAGTAAATACATTCTATATTTTGAATCATTAACTAAAATTCTGACCATTTTAGTCATTCCCTTTCTCATATTTAAGGTTTAGCGGTTTCTTTCAAATATTTTTAGTTTTAGTTTTATTGTATTTATATTATTTTATTATTCATACATTAAATCGCTATACAACATTTAGATTGTGAAGAGCCTTTACCCAGCATGATATACACCTCCGTCCAACCCAGTTGAGACCACCTTACACATCCTTGTCGACAGATAATGAACCTTATCTGTGTCCCATAAGTGTCTTATCTCTCCATTTCCCCCAAAATTTCCTACACTCTTCCCCTCTCACGCTCTCTTTCCACTTTGTCTCTAGTGTCCATTACAAATTTTAATGGTTTTATGTTTTCCAGTCTTTCAGTCTCTCCCGTAGAGTGCATAGTCTTATGTGTAAGTGGAGACAGGCAAAGTCTCTCTTTCCTAGCCTGACTTACTCACTCAGCCACAGATCTTTCATATTCGTCCACTTTCCATCAAATTCAAAGGCCTTGTTTTTTATGGTTGAAGAGGGGTCCACGGGCCCTGCGGTGGGGTCAAGCTTCGCTCTTCCCCTACCCTGGATAGCGCCTTCCACTGACAGTTTTTTCCCCTACCCTGGACAGCGCCTCCTCCCCCCTCCACTGGGAGGGGTCCTGTCTGGCCTTGGACTGATGTTGCGCAAGGCGCCTCCTGCGTGTGTGCGTGCGTGCGTGGGCGGTTCGCGGGGCACATCCGGAGAAGGGGCGCCATTCCCCACCTGCGCTGCCCGAGAGCGTGGATCTCCGCGGCGTTCCCAGGCGAGGCTCTGGGAGCCCGCAGTGTGCAGCCCCCTTGGTGCGTGTCCTGGGGGAGACAGGGTCGCGTGTTGCTCCCACGGAGCGGAACCTGAGGACGGATGGACGTGGAGGACGAGGAAGGCAGGGACAGCGTCTGCGGTACTGGTGAGTCCTCCGGCACCTCTGCGGTGGGGCCGGGTACGTGGGAGGCTCTGGGGTCGGTCCCGAAGGCCTGGGCCAGGCAGTCCCGAGACGCTGGGGTCCACCATGTGGGTCAGTGGTTGCAGGACCCCTGTGCTCATCCGGGGCGGTTCTGCCGGACCGGGGGCCTGCTTGAGAGCCCTCCCCGATGCTCCCGTTCCTCATCCCAAAGGGTAGGTGACAGGGCACCGGGAGGCATCTGTGGGGGTCCTTGAGAAGGGCCTTGCGCTGGCCGACCTCCTGCATGGCAGAGGCACCCTGTGCTCTCCCCGGGGCTCCGTCTCCCCGCTGCTTTCCACCCTTCACCTGCCTAGGCCTCTCCCTCCACGGGTCCCCAATGCCCTCCTCTCCCTGTGCTGACCCCGATCGCCCACGGTGCCAAACACTTCCCGGACCACATGTGGGAGTCACGGGTGTCCGCAGCCAGTGGGGGGATCCTGGTGGCGTCTAAGGCATGGCAGGCTCTCCGGATCCCGCAAGTAGCGGTGGACACTGGAGGGCAAACCGGGGAGAGGGTGCCGGTGTGTGGTCCCAGCCTGATGGGGTGCCCAAGGCCTTCAGACCAGTCGCAATGGCTGTGCCCCAGGACCCCCTTTGTGCTTTTCAAAGAAAGTGTGATCTGTGAATGGCACCCCTCAGCCCTCTCGAAGCCCAAGGCCCTCCTACTCGCGGCCTTTCGGTTCTTCCTCGCAGGCCTCCTACCTTCTTGTTGCCGTCCTTTCCGCAGGGCCTGGGTGCAGTCGTTCTCTGGGCCATGCAGTCCATCCCACCCCGTGGAGTGTCGATTTCATGGACTCTCCTGGATCCTGTTGTCCACCAGCCCCAGTGTTGTCTGGTTCCCGCCCCCACCCCTGCCACCACCAGCGGGTTCCATCGTTGCGGGGCCCCAGCTCCATGGGCTCCTGAGCCCCAGGACTTTGGTCCCGGCCAGCTGCTCCCCAGGCCCGCCTTAGTTCGCTCCGCACCTCTGTACTAGGGACAATCAGACATGGGCCTTGGCCATTCCTGAGCCCCACTTAGCAGCTGTCTGCTGTATTTCCTCTGAATTCTGCCATGTGAGACAGGCCCATCCCAGCCAGTCTGGTGCTTCCAGTGGCTCAATTAGAATATCTAATCAAAAAATTGCCCTGAAATATGCCCATTGGAAAAGAGCCCAGTGTTGGAGAGTCTTCCTACTGAGAAGAGTGTGTCTATTCAAACCTCACAGGAAGACCTAACAGTCACAGTATCCAGGACCCAACCCAGGACTGACACTGCTGTCAGGGCACAGGGCTGGGAAGGTTATACCAGTTCTGAAGAGGCTTGGTGTACCTGATGTGGGAGGATAGGTGGCACATCACAGAGAATGGTTCAAGTACACCACAAGGATGGTCAGCTCTGTCCTGAACCTTGGCCCCTTTTAAGCTTAGTTGGTGAAGGGATTGACCTGCTTTAGCTTCACCTGGCCTGACTGAGGGTCGTCTTGAAGAGATGCAGCACAGGGGAATGAGGGGACAATCCATCATGTCAGGAGGTCGTATGTGATGAGGGAGGGGTGACCTGCTGTACAATCGCCCCGTGAGGACATCTATCTTAGGTGTTTCTGTCATGGCCATGTGTGCTCAGGTGCTACTGAGTGTGGGCAACATGACAGGGAGGTGTGACATTCATACCTTGGTGCTGGAGGGAAGGGACATTACGCAACCAGTGCCCTTGACTTTGCTGGTTTGGGTGCAGTGGTCACAGTCCTAGTTGAGCTCTCAGTCAGGGGTGTGAGCTGCTGATTGTGGCTTTTACAGGATGACACCCTCCCATGGTTAAGGCCACAAGTGGTGTGAAGGTCGGTCCCCTGGAGGCCAGAGATTCTCCCCAGATGTCCTGGTCCAGGCACTCCTGGTAATACACCTTTACAACTGCAGACACTGACAAGCTGGAAGTGGGCCTGCGACACTCATGACTTCTCTCATACCAGAACCTCTGACCCAGTGCACTCTGAGGGCTCTGGCCGAGGCATATAGGCAGCTACTCCACAGAGCAGAAACCCCAAGCTGCAGGCCATACCACAGCCTCAGGGAGGGCTCAGCCTGTCTGACCCACCTCCTCCATGGGACCCTCAAAACCTGCCCTCCTGAACACCAGGAGGTGGAAACCTGAGGCCAGTAGGGCACACAGCCTAGGGCCACTTCTTTCGGTGTCCAGTCTGTGATCCTATGGACAAAATCCCTCTGTAGTTTAGCCAAGGGACCATCAGGGACATGTCACGTGTGCACAAGTATGTGTCCTCTGAGCCAAATGAATTTAATAACAGGGCAGGAGCTGGCCAAACCTGGAAGGGAACCCTGAGGGCAAAGGGCCACTGCTGACCTGGACAGAGGTACAGCAGGTAATGGCAGACGTTCCACTGCCCAGCACAGATCAGGTCATTCGTCCATATAGTGGCCCCAATCCTCACCCCACCCACTCTTCAAATGGCTCCCAGTCGAATCTGCCTCCACCCACATCTGGCTGTGGTCCAGGCCCAGATGACCCACACCAGAGAGGAAGCCACACCTGCTCAGTTGGCAGCTGAATCAGTGCAGCCGACAGATGGGAGCTTCCCTGGAGATCTCAGAGGGCCTTTCATCTGACCCTGAGCTCTGTAGTGTCGTGATCATTGCTCTGTCCTGACCACCCCTCTTGCTTTCTATACCTTATCTCACCCCGAGAACTGGGGGCGTCCACCTGTCTTTTCTTCAATTGGAACATCTTAGTGATGAGAAGGTTTCTGTTGCTGATACCCCTGCTGCTGTGTGGAGGACACAAACAGGCTAGACTTAGGAACTACAACACTTTCTCCCCAAAAGCTGGGATTTTCTCCCTGACTAAGGCCAGGTGGATGTGGATACCACCTGTGCACACCTGTACACATGTGATTTGATGCCACATCCAGGGCCATGAGGAGGAGTGTGCAAGGAATCCTAAAATGAAATGGGTCTCCCACTCCCTCATTCTCAGGATGGCAGCGTCGGCCTCTCAATCAGGTTCTCCTATTTTCTGTGCCCGTGAGAACACAGGCCAGGGGAGGGCAGGGAATGTCCCCTGTCTGTTCTCTCCACAACTCCAGTAGCAAATGGCATTCACCTACTGAACATGTTTCGGTTTCTTTACTTTTTGTTTTTCTTTTGTGCAATTGGCCATATGTACTCATTACAGAGAGACGGAGAGGAAAAATGAAATATAGTCCACCGGGGGTATGGCCTCACCATTATCCCCTGTCCTTCATTCTTCTCTTGGAATTTTGGGTGCACATAAATATACCCAGCATTATTTTCAAGCCACCATGACTGAGACTAAATCCGTGGTTGGTCATGTGGGAATCTAGCACCTTGACCCCCATGCCAATTGCAGGCTTAATACTTCTGTATTTATGACTTTGTTTTTAGAAACTGTCCCAGGCAAATATCACTGTTAAATGTGGTGAGTGCATGAGTGATTCTGAGGCTGCTAGAGGTGGACGTGGAAGCTGGGTCAAAATTTGTCACACTCCATGGGTCCCTACATTTTAGGACACTCTGGCCACATTTGCAGCCAGAGTATCCACAGTTTGTCGCTGATGGAATGTGTTACATCATAAAAACCCACTCTTTCCCTGTCTGTAGCAGGCTAGCTGCATTGAGGGAGATCCCATGTGAACACCCTCAGTCCATGACGAGAGTGGCTGCATCCCACCCTCTAGCTCTTCACCCCTCGAGAGGAAGATGCCTGAGCCCCAGGTGGTCTCAGAACAGAGTGCGGTTGTTCCCCAGTGTAGGCCTAAGGATGTTGGGCCCCAGCTGGACTTTCTTTCCTGAGATGTCCCCAAAGCTTTACAACTCATGAAGGCCTTCAGGATCTCTGCAACACACCCTGTGGGTGTGGTGGCAGGAGAGACACAGTGGGGTTCCTGCATAGCTTTGTTTCCTACTGGTTTTTGGGTAAATGTCAGAAGGTAGGCCCCAGATGGACATGGAGAATTGGGATAGGACTCAGCAATGAAGAGGTCTAGTGACCACCTCACTGTCATGTCCCATTAAAGTGAGATATCAGGGGAGCACACTGTGAACCACATTCTTCCCTGGGACTCCTGAAGGTTCCCAGGTGTTATTTACACACTGGGGGATGTCCCTTCATATTTTGCATTGCAAAATTTATTTGCCAATATAGGGCTGCTTCTTAAAATTCTGGATCAGATCATGTCCTAAGGAAGAGAGAGGGCCACAAGGGCCGACTGTGTTTTGTTGTCCCTGAAAGCTGCCAGCTTCTGTAATAGCAGAGGTATTAGTTTATACATCAGGCATCATTTCATCTGCTGCTCATTTAAAAGGAATTGTTTGCTTATAGAACGCTATGGAAAGTTGGACATTAATATATTGACTGTTAATTTAGGAATTCTTCTCACATAGTTGCAGAAATAACTCAGTCCAAAGGTTATTTGTTTTCTGACCACTTTCCCTGTGCACTTTTATTTTTAAACTTTATTGTTCCCAGTAACCCTCATTTCACTATTTGGTGTAGCCTCACCTGGCATATTAAGAGCCTTCTCGAGTACTCCCATTGCTTTGATCTTTTTGCTTACTCTCACTTTTTCCTTGCCAGCCATCTCCTAGATTCTGTCACTCACCCTATTGATCTGGGCTCTGTAGTGTTCTATACTTGTCCCAGTGGAAACAGCCATATCCCACTATGTCAAAGTAGTCTCTTTCACCCCTGTAGTCAGGTACCCCTTTGCAATTGGGGACGGGTAGGATCCATTGTGTATTCCTGGTATTGAGCACTGTGCTTGCTTGTAGTGAGAAGTCAGTGCTATCTTCTGATTGAATGGTTGCGTAAATGAACAGATGAGAAAAAAAATTTAAGAAAAATTTTTTTCTACCCAAGAGTAATAGATTACTATCCAATTTTAAAAATTATTATTTAAGCATCCACGAAAAAAAAATTCTTGAAGTCATAAATTCCTACAGAAAAGTGGCAGGATACATAATTAATTCTAAAAATCTGTAGCAGAGGCTCTGCCTATGGGGCAGTGAGGTAGGGCCCTCCGCCCAGTTCCAGCCCTGACATCCTCAAGTCCCCCATCTCTGTCAACCAGGTAGTCCTTTTATTTTTTTCACTTCTTCTTTCATTGGTTAATTTCACCCTTCTCCTTACCACACATTACTACCCCCAGCTCTACAGCAGACTCCACTTCCTTCTCCACACCCCTGGCCTAAGGGACTCGGGCAGGGTTTAGTGCCACAACTCCAACCACATCACCCCCAAGTCCATAGATGCCCATCTCTGTCAGCCAGGTAGGCCTTTTTTACTTTTCTTTCATTTTTAAATTTTGAACTTCTCCTTACCACACAGGACTGCCCCCAACTCTACAGCAACCCCACTTGCATCCAGACGCCTGGCCCTAAGGTACCCTAAGGCAGGGTTCCCTGCCCCCATGTCCATCAGCCCCCATGTCCAGAGATCCCCTATCTCTGTCAGCCAGGTAGGGTTTTTTTTTCCTCTTCTTCTTTCATTTGTTCATTTCCCACTTCTCCTTACCAAATAGTTTCGCCCCCCCCAGATCAATGGGAGACCCAACTTCCATCTCCGTACCCCTAGCACAGTGCACAACTTTTTATTTTGCTTACTTTCTCCATTCTTATTTGGTCCTCTCTTCCTCTTACTCCACCCTCCCATACATTCTAGATAGGTCTTGAATAACAGTTCTGAAACATCCTAGTATTGTAAGACTCTCTGGGATCCTCCTTTTCACTGAACCACCTGTGATAAATGAGATACTGCCCTTTAGACAACTGAATAGAATACTCCTCCTTGGACCACATTGCTACACACAACAGAAGAGAGACTTCGGCACTCATGAGTCCACAGTAAAAGGGAAACCCAATTACTTCTAGTTGAAGAAACATTCTCCTAAAAGATATTCCACATTGAATACATCTCCCACTGGCTATAAGTAGATGAAGTGCCTGAGGTCTGAATAAACCAGGAAATATGTCTCCATCAAAAGAACACAGTGACTCCCCTCTATTTCTTGAAGAAACAGAGGAAGTTACCACAATGTCAGAGAAAGAATTTAGAACATTCATGGTGACCAAATTCTATGAGTTGGAACAGAAAAGAGACTATAAGCTCCAGGAGATTAGGAAGTCCTTCCATGATATGAAAGCAGAAGTGGACACGCTAAGAACAAATCAGATAGAACTATTAAAGATGATGTCTGTAATACAAGAAATCAAAAATTCTCTTGAAAGTATTAAAGGTAGATTAGACCATGCTGAAAATTGAATCTCTGACGTAGAATAGAAAACTTCTGACCAAGAGAAAACCACCAAAAAGATAGATAAAATTAAAAAAAAACCAAGGATAATATATTAGAAACACTAGATTCCATTAGATGATGTAACATCCAAATAATTGGTATCCCAGAAGGTGAAGAAAGTAATGAGGGCATGGAAAATCTATTCCACGAAATCCTGGAAGAAAATTTCCCAAGTCTAGAGAGACACTCAAACATCCAGACCCAAGAAATACAAAGGGCTCAAAATAGAATCAACCCAAGATGATCTTCCCCAAGGCACAGCTTATTCAGACTGGTAAAGGCCAAAGATAAAGACAAGATATTAAACCTGGCAATAGAGAAACGACAAGTGACTTACAAAGGTCACCCGATCAGGCTAACAATGGACTTCTGAATGGAAACAATGCTAGCAAGGAAAGAATGGGAAGATGTATTGAAAGTGTTAAGAGAGAAACAATTTCAACCAAGATGGTTATATCCTGCAAGATTATCCTTCATATGGGATAAAAGGATTAAAATCTTCTCAGACAAACAAAACCTGAAAGAATTTGCCAACAGCAGACCAGCTATTCAAGAAACCCTGAAGAAAGTACTGTTCCAGGAAAACTAAAGAATTAACAGTCAGAAACAAAGTATAAAAGGCCACCAAGAGACTGTCCAATGTAAACATTGGCACAGGTATGGTACTATCGATAACAACTTTGAATGTTGATGGATTAAATTCTCCAATCAAGCGACATGGACTGGCTGAATAGATAAAAAAAAAAAAAAAAAAAAAAAAAAAAACCAGAAACCCTGTCTTTGTTGCCTACAGAAAACCCACTTCATGGACAAAGACATACATAAACTGAAAGTGAAGGGCCGTGAAAAATGTTTTCCATACAATTGGGAACCAAAAAAGAGCTGGAGTTGCAATGTTAATTTCTACAAAATAGGCTTTAAAACAAAAACTTTGAAGAGACAAAGAAGGGCACTTTATTGTAAAAAAAAAAAAAAAAAAAAGTCAATCAATCTAGAAAATATAATATTTATAAACATCTATGCACCTAACACAGGAACACCTAATGTGAAGAAAAGACTGTTAGATCTAAAAGGGAAGCTAGACTGCAGCAGCCTAATTGTTGGAGACCTCAGCACTCCACTATCCCCTCTGCACAGATCATCTGGACAAGAAATAGGTAAAGGGATAAAGGATCTAAATGATACTATAAATCAAAAGACTTAACAGACATCTATAGAACTTTCCAATTAAAAATCATGAAATACACTTTTTTCTCACCCCCACATCGAATCTTTTCAAAGATTGACCACATCACTGGGCACAAAGCAAACCTCTACAGACTCAAAGGCATAGAAACTATCCAGCATCTTCTCCGACCATGATGGAATTAAACTTGAGTTTAATTTCAAGAGAAATGCTCAAAAATACTCAAATAAATGGAAACTAAATAACCTACTCCTGAATGACTCCACAACTGCTGAAGAACTAAAGACTGAAATCAATAGATTCATGGAAGCCAATGACAATGAGGACATGAATTTCCATGATCTTTGGGATACTGCTTAACCAGTCGTAAGAGGAGAAAAGATTCTTCATGGCTCCTGCCAACTAGATTGAACATCAAGAATTAGAAACAGGGAACCAGCAGTTAGCGTAATGGCTATGTCGCTGTACTCCCACGTAGTCGACCGCGGTTCGTGTCCCGGACCTGGTGGCTTAAAACTCACGCCGGGCGCGTGTGCGTGCGTGCCCAAGATCCCGAGAGGAGAATGGAGGAGAAGGGATTGCGGCGTGACCATCCCCCCTGGGGGGTGATTTCTCGCTTTCTGTCTCTCTCTGTCTGTCGGGCGAGCGCATGCGCCCTACAGTGAAAACTCTCTCCAAAAAAAAAAAAAAAAAAAGAATTAGAAACACACCATCCATCAGATGACAGGAAATCACCACAGGACCACAAGAAATATGGGAAAGCAAAAAAACACCTCTCCTCCAAGGGAAAAGAATAATTCCTCTTCATCCACAAGCAGTTCAATGGAAATCATGGAAATGTCTGGTAAAGAATTTAGAACATTCATAATGGCGAAGCTAACAAAGATGGAAGAGAAGAGAGACAATGAATTGCTAAAGAGAAAGAAGAAGTTGACGAATTCCAGGAGGTGAGCAAATTCCTGCAAGATCTAAAAGAGGAATTACACACTTTACAAAAAGAATCAAACAGAACTGTTAGAGATGAAGTCTATAATACAGGAAGTCAAAATCTCCCTTGAAAGTATTAAAAGCAGACTAGATCATACAGAAAATACAATCTCAGATGTAGAAGAGAAAATTGCTGGCCTAGAAAAATCCACCACAAAGCCTGAGAAAATGGCCCCAAAATTTGAGAATAATATATGAGATGTACTAGATACCATCAAACATCCCGACATTCAGATAATTGGCATTCCAGAAGGTGAAGAGTCCCATAAGGGCATTGACAATGTATTTCATGAAATTCTGCAAGAAAACTTTCCCTTTTTTTTGGAGAGGTTTTCGCTATATGGCGTGTGCACTCGCCAAACAGACAAAGAGAGACATAGAGACAGAAAGCGAGAAATCACTCCCCAGGAGGGATGATAACTCCGCAATCCCTTCTCCTCCATTCTCCTCTCAGGATCTTGGGCACACACGCACACGCGCCCAGCATGAGTTTTAAGCCACTGGGTCCGGGACACGAACCGCGGTTGACTACCAGGTCTGGGACGCGAACTGCGGTCGACTACGTGGGAGTCCAGCCATATAGCCATTATACTAACTGCTGGTTCCTGCAAGGAAACTTTCCAAACCTAGAGAAGCATTCAAAGATCCAGTCTCAAGAAATACAAAGAACCTCAAGTAGAATCAGCCCAAGAAGATATCCTAGACACATTGTAGCCAGGTTGACCAAAACCACAGACAAAGACAAGATACTAAGATTGGAGAGAGAAAAATATCAAGTTACCTACAAAGGACATCCCATCAGGGTAACAGCAGACCTCTCATCGGAAACAATGTGAGCGAGGGAAGGGTGGGAAAATATATTCAAAGTGTTAAGAGAAAAGCAATTTCAGCCAAGAATACTGTACCTGGCAAGATTATCTTTCATGTGGGAAGGAAAGACAAGAACATTATCAGATAAACAAAACCTGAGAGAATTTACCAGCACCAGACCAGGTCTCAAAGAAGTTCTCAAGGGTGTTATATCAGGAAAATTAAATACAGTCACACAGAAATAAGAGTTTAAAAACTACAAAAGTGGCCTACTTAACCATAGGGATAAGTCTGGAGTTGAATATTATATTCCAGAATTTAAATGGGAAAATTGAACCAAAACAGAAGATAAAGTACATGAAACTGATAGGTTCATCTACCTACCATTTGAACAGAATCCTAACCTGTTTCTTGACTTTAAGCAACGTTCCTTAGCATTTCTTTGATTTAAGTTAAAACCGGTTTTCTTAATAATACCAAGTGAACTTGCTATTGAAAGTAGTTAGATTATTTAAGAAATTGTGTGATCAATACGATGTGGGTGGGAAAGGAATGGAAGACAATTGTAGACACCAGAGATAGTGTGAGAAGAGGGTGGGAAAGGACAGAGGGTCAGAAAGAGGGGTAAAAAATTCTAGAAACTAGAAATGGAAAATTTTTAATAATAATATGTATGATTGTCACTATGCAGTATATTCTGGATGGGAAATCACATTTTGTATGCTGTGATGATGCTTAGGGAAAGAATGTAAATGAAGTTAGAAAAAAAAGTTTCAGGAAAAAAAAATGTATGCAATGACTACAGTAAGATATATGGCCCCAGGTAGGTCC
>AAPY01806549.1:0-12061 GCA_000181375.1 Tupaia belangeri
CCTGCAGCCTCATAGTTAAGGAAATAGGATTCCACATGGCTGATCATGGTTTGAATGCTGGTCCCTATGACTTGAAAAGCATGATCTGCGTGTGTGTGTGTGTGTGTGTGTGTGTGTGTGTGTGCACCCCAATCCCTCTGGGACAGACGAATGGAGAAGAGACTGCAGTGTGATCATACCCGATTTGAGTAGTACTTTGCTCCTCTTTGTCTCTCTGTCTCTCTCTGTCTGTCTGGTGAGTGCACGAGCCCTGTAGCAAAAACCTCCCAAAAAAGAAAAAAAATGAGTTGTATAGTGACTTAAGAGATATGGGGATCAAGTTCAACAACTACTCAATTGTGAAACATTGAACAAGTGATTGCCTTTCTCTGGGCCTTAATTTTTTTTTTTTTCCTTAAATACAAAGGGGTTAGGGAACTTGATCACTGTTATTTTTTTTTTTCTTCCAGGCCTAACATTCTGAGATTTCGTTAATATGGAAGCTCTGTGTTTCCTCCTTCTGTACCTTGTTCATCCCACAGGTAGGGCACTAATCATGTTGTAATGCAGCTACACGTTTGCTTCCAGGTTGGGTGTGCTCTGTCCTTGACATGGGAGCCAGTAAGAACAGAGACTTGTAGCAAAGATGTTAGAGCTGGCCTGCTTTGGCATAGTATCAGGTAAAGTATATTTGTAGTGAAAGAGACTTGAATTTTTCAAATGATTCTGGAATTTCTGATCTACCCAATCACAGGACTATTCAACTTGGATAAGCAGACACAGAATGTTTTCCACAATGGCAGAAAATGAAATGGAATTGAATGTATGTAGAACTCAAACACACAGCATACCTCCCTAACCTCACTTTCCCACACCCCTACACCTTAAGCCCCCACAGTGCAGGATTCCTTTGCAGTATGCCCCATGCTGCAGGAGTTAGCAGAAGCAAGAGTGAAGAGTGAGCTCAGAAGTTCAGAAGTCCACGTCCCATAGTTCTTTTTTGCTGTTATTGTTTTTGTTTTGTTTTGAGAGGTTTTTGCTATAGGGCATGTGAGCTTGCCAGAAAGAGACAGAGAGACAGAAAGCGAAAAATAACCCCCATGGGGGATGGCCAAGACGCAATCCCTTCTCCTCCATTCTCCTCTCGGGATCTTAGGCACACATGCACATGCACCCAGTGTGAGTTTAAGCCACCAGGTCCAGGACTGAAACCGTGGTTGGTTACATAGGAGTTCAGCGACATAGCCATTATGCTAACTGCTGGTCCCTCACGTCCCATAGTTCTTTCTGTTGACTTTAGGCTGCATAGGTATTCTTTGTTCCCCCATAACCCTATTCTACTTTGCCTTTAGCCCTCGAAGCACAGAAGCCAGTGTCAGAGAGACAGAGAGCGAGCGAGCAAGCAGTATTACATGTTTCAGATTTGTTGTTGCTGCCTGTGGCACATGCTCCTGTGCTTTTGTTATAGTCTACCCAGTGAGAAATAAGAGGATACTCAGACAGAGCCAAATTTATCGGAGTTTACTGATTAAGCCGGCAGCATATGGGGAGACTCATGTCTCTCAAAACCCCGCAGCCCCGAATGAAAGGAGAAAAGGGGAGTTTTAGGCTAAAATCACAATTTATCTCAGGATGCAGTGTTGATTTACAAGAACAAAAGAACAACATGAAGGGGCTTAGGAAAGTTAGGGGGTAGGGTTTTCTACAAAGCAAAAAGCCAGTTATAGAAGCAGAGTAAGCAGGTTAATCATTCCTAAGGGCATGTTCCATTTTTACCTAAACAAAATGGAATCTTAATGGCTTCCCGGGTTCCAGACAAGGTCTGTTGGCCACTGATTACTTCTTGAGGCACCTAGGAGTGGGGCTTCTTTTGATCATATCTACTTCAGTGGGAGAGGGAGAAGGAGGACTCAATGTTTAAGATGGAGCCACTCTTTCCAGATGGAGTCATGCCTGCTTCACTTTCAACCTTCCCCTCCAGCATTCGTCCTCCATAAGCCAGCATCCTATAGGAACCAGCAGTAGAAAGATAGTGAGCTCAGAAGGAATGCTCATCCCAGACTTCTTGCTGTTGCCTTTTCCCTGCACAGGTGTTCTTTGGACTCCCACACCTCTGCTCTTCAGAAACCAGCTGGAGAGAGAGAAAGAGAAAGAGAGAGGTACAAAGCATCTCAGACTTCTTGCTCTTGCCTTCTGCAAATACAGACATGCTCTGGAACCCATGTTGCAGAAGCCTGGGACAGCAAGAGAATGAGCACAGTAGGACAATTCATCTCAGATTTCTTGCTCCTGCCTTGTCCGCACACAGGTGTGCTTTGAACCCTGCCCCACCTTGAACCCTACTGCCATAAGCCCCCATGGTGAAAGAGCCAGTAGCAGTGAAAGATTGAGTGCAGAAAGGCTGTATATCTCATGCTTTTTGCTGCTGCCTTTTGCCTAGGCAAGTGTGCTTTGAACCCTGTCCCTCTGCCCTTCACCCCACCTTAATCCCCCAGGGTGGGGGACCCTGCAGCAGCCAGAGTGAGTAATATGGAGCCCAGAAGAAACAAGCATCTTAGACTTCTTGCTGTTGCCTTTGCCCACATAGGTGTTCTCTGAACTTTCCCCATACGGCACTTCATCGCCATAAGGTGCCTCAAAGCAAAAGCCAGCAGCAGGAAGATAGAGACAGAGTTGTAGAGGACATTGCATATGGAAGCCATCTTGAGAGCTCTGCCATCTTGAGAGCTGTCTGCCATCTTAGAAACCCTTAGGTTTCACTTCCTCATTGAGCAAACTGTTTTTCAGAAATCATGTGACCAATCTGTTCTCCCCTGAGGGGGTTGGGTTTCTAGGCAACAGGAGAGATCCACCCACATCAATGATTGGCTCATACTGTTCTATCTCATTTGCATTTTGGGCAACAAACTGGTACCCACCAGCCTGTATATAAGCTTGCAATTCTTCCTTAATGAGACTTGATCAGCACCTAGTTTTGTCTCCATTCTGTGTGTTTGTGCCTTCTCTCACTCCCTCCCCCAAGAAACTGTTGGACTGTCCTGTGGGTCAGGACACAGAGTGAGCACAGAACTGGGCATCTCAGATTCCTTCCTGCTTTTCCTGTGGAAGTGTGCTTTAGGTACCCCCCCACACACACACACACACACACATAGCTCTATGCCATAAGCTCCATGGAGAATGTGTGATATAAGAACTGAGCATCTCAGATTTTTGATTCTGCCTTTTCCTTCATAAGTGTACTCTAAACATTCCCTGCACTGTGTCCTTCTACCTTTAGCTCCCATAATCCAGGAGCCAGTAGCACTGAGATAGAGTAAAAGGACCCCATGTCTCAGATATCATGCTGCTGCTTTCTGCCTACACAGGTGTGCTTTGAAATTTCCACCCCCTTATCCCCTGCATGTCTCTACCATAATTCCCCAGGTTTCAGGAGCCAGTGGCAGAGAACAAGAGCATGGTTGTACATTCCCAGAAGGACAGAGCATCTCAGACTTTCTGCTGCTACCTTGTGTCCATGTAAATGTGCTCTGGATGATCTACACACCTTACTCCTCTGTTATAAACCCCATGGTGTAGGAGCCCACAGCAATGAGACAGAATAGATCTCAGAATGACTGCACATCTCAGACTTCTTGCTGCTGCCTTTTCCCACACAGGTGTGCTTTGGACCCTCTTGTCACTCATGTGGCCATCTGCTATAAGACCCCATGGTAGTGCCCTGAGATAAGGGCAACAGAGAGTGAGCACAGATAGATGGAGCATCTCAGACACTTCCCTTCTGGTTTTTCCCATGCAGGAGTGCTTTAGACCCTTGACATTCCATGTCTCTCTGCCATAAGCCCCTAAGGTGCAAAAGCTAGTTGCAGCAAGAGAGACAGATAAGAAGAGAGAGAGAGAATACACAATACCCAGGAGAATAATGTGTTTCAGACTTCTTGCTGATACCTTTGGCAAGCCCACATGTGCTTTGAAATGTCCCCAACCACTCTGACCCTCCACCGTAAGATCCCCAGGTGAAGGAGCCCATGGCAGTGAGACAGTGAGAGTAAGCACTGACTTTCAGATACTGTTGCTGCCTTCCCCTCCAGCCCCTCTGTCATAAGGCCCCATGGTGCAGGAGCCAGTGGGTAGCAAGAGAGTGAACACAGAAGTACCTTGCATCTCAGACTTCTTGTTGTTGCCTTTTGCTTGCACAGGTGTGCTTTATACCCTCCCCTTCCTGCCTACACTTCCTTAAGCCCCCACTTTGTAGGAGCCAGATGTGGTAAGACAGAGAGCTGAGTGCAGAAGAACCTCATGTCTCAGAGTTCTACCTGCTGTCTTTTACCTGTGCAAATGTGCTTTTGACTCTAGCCATCCCCTAATCCCCTCTGCCACAACTTACACAGTATAGAAGTCAGTAGCAGTAAGAAAGAGTGATCACTGAAAGGCAGTGCATCTCAGTTCTTGCTGTTGCCTTCTGCCTGAGCAGGAGTGTTTTCGGCACTCCCCCAATGCGCTTCTGCAATAAGCACGCATGGTGCAGGAGTTAGTAGCAGAGAGAGTGCATGTGAGCCTATGGACTTTGCATCTCAAGACTTTTTTTTTTTGAGAGCTTTTTGCTATAGGGAGCGTACACTCATCAGAAAGACAGAGACAGAGAGACAAAAAGCAAGAAATCACCCTCCAGGGGGGATGGCCACGCCACAATCCCTTCTCCTCCATTTTCCTCTTGGGATCTTGGGCATGCCCACACATGTACCTGGCGTGAGATTAAGCCACTGGGTGCAGGACTCGAACTGCAGTCAACTACATGGGAGTCCAGTGAAATAGCCATCACACTAACTGTTGGTCCCATGTATCTCAGACTTCTTGCTGCTGCCTTTGCCTGCACAGCTGTGCTTTTGGTCCTCCCCATCTCACCCTGCACCTTAAGCCCCCATGGTTGGGGAGAAAGTTAATGAGACACTGAAACTGACCAAAGATCGATCATGCATCTTGGACTTCTTGCTACGGCTTTTAGGTTTTAGCTCAAGTTGGTATGTTTTAGACCCACTGCCCCAACCCCCTTCACCTTAAGTCCCCAAGATTTGAGAATACGTGGCAGCAAGAGAGAGACAGGGAATGCAGAAGGACCAGGTCTCTCAGACTTAATGCTGCTGCCTTTTGCCTGCCTAGGTTTATTTTGAGATTTCAGAGTTTGCTGAGTTGTACTTCCTCCTTTATTTGAAACTGTCTAGCCCAACCCAGGTATATGTGATCCTGAGAGATCGGGACTGAAACCAGCCCCTAAACTGGATACATATACCCTTCTTGGATTGGTAAACAAGGCCTACTCCCAAAAACACACCTGAGAAATAGAGCTCATCTTCCCAGCTAACACTACAGAATCAA
The DNA here is from genome assembly GCA_000181375.1 of Tupaia belangeri. Lineage (NCBI taxonomy): Eukaryota > Metazoa > Chordata > Mammalia > Scandentia > Tupaiidae > Tupaia > Tupaia belangeri. The sequence continues at coordinate 5,353 of AAPY01806549.1, forward strand.
CACCAAAATATTAGGAATGAGTATATAATCCACCAGATGACAAAAAATTAGTGGAGAGACACAAGAAATATGAGAAAAAAATAAAATAGCTCTCCCTCAAGGGAGAACTCAACCACAGACAAAGCAAAAGAACTCACAGAAATGTCAGGAAAAGAATACAGAATGTTCAAAGTGAAAAACTGAATGACTGGATTGAAAATCTGTGGCACATATACTCTATGGAATACTATTCAGCCAAAAAAAAAAAACAACAACAACAACAACAAAACCCTGGCTTTTGACAGAAAGTGGAAGAATATGGAAGATTTACTGCTGAGTGAAGCATGCCAGGCTATGAAGGAGAGACATTGTATGTCCCCACTTAACATATACTAAGTGTCCACACTCTATGACTGAAACTGATTGACTAAAGGACATACAAACAAAATAAATGAGTGTAAATACCAGATATAGTGTGTGTGGAAGAGTAGGGCCTGAGGAAGGACATTTAGAAGAAAAATACAGAGTCAAAGCATTAATGGGACAGAGAAATGTGGTATTATCTGTTAAAGATTTTTTTTTTTGGAGAGGTTTTTGCTATAGGGCACATGCGCTCACCAGACAGACAGATAGAGACAGAAAGCGAGAAATCACTCCCCAGGGGGGGATGGCCACGCCACAATCCCTTCTCCTCCGTTCTCCTCCCTGGGATCTGGGGCACACACGCACATGTGCCCGGCGTGAGTTTTAAGCCACCGGGTCTGGGACGCAAATCACGGTCGACTACATGGGAGTCCAGTGACATAGCCATTACACTAACTGCTGGTCCCTCTGTTGAAGATATTTTGATCAGCTGGACTAGGGAGAAATGTTCACATATTGAGATGTCCACTTTGTAAGCTAAACAATGTGATTGAATGTATAAAAAAATGAATAAACTGAATGAGATGCAAGAGCAAACAAACATCTTCAAATGAGGAAATCATTCCAAGACCTCAAAAAGGGATTTCATAAAGAGACAAGCACACACACACACACAAAAATTACACAGAATTCCTAGAGATAAAGACTATAATATGAAAAAATCAAAACCTCCCTTCAAAGTATTAGTTACAGATTAGACGATGCAGACAATAGAAACTGAAAGAAAAAGCCATTGACTTAGAGCAACCAAAAAGAATGAAAAATAACCTCCCAAAAAGATGACATTACATAAATACTAAACACTCTTAAATACACAAATATCTGAATAATTGATATTCTAGAAAGTGAAGAATATGATAATAGCATAGAAAATCTATCCCATGAAATACTTGAAGAAAACTTTCCAAACATTGAGAAACATTCAGATATCAGACCCAACAAATACAGAGGACCCAAAATAGAATAAACCTAAAAAGGATCTTCTCAATGGCACATCATAGCCAATTGGTTAAAATCAAAGACAAAGAGAAAGTTCTAAAAATGGCAAGGAAGAAATGTAGTTATTTACAATTGTAATCCTACTAGTCTAACCTCAGACATCTCGATTGAAACAATGCAAACAAGGAAAGAATGGAGAGACATATTCAAAATGCTAAAGGAAAGACAATTTCAACCAATACTATACTTTGTGAGATTATTTTTCAAATGGGAAGAACATGTAAAACCAATCTCAGATAAATGAAAACTGACAGAATTCACCAATACTAGACCAGCTGTTCATGAAGTATTGAAGGGTGTACTATATCAGGAAAAGTAAAAAGAGAGAAACAAATCAAAAATTTTAAAAATAAATAAAAAATAAAAAACTCAGAAAATGACTACCAAAATGGCAGGGATAATTCTGCATATATTAATAATTGCAGTGAATGTTAGTGGATTAAATTCTCTAATCTAAAGACATGGACTGGCAGAATAGACTAAAAGAAAAAAAGAACAGGAACCATCAATATGCTGCCTACAATAAACACATATCATGAATAAAGATATATACACACTGAAACTAAGGGTTGTTATATGGAAAAAGATATTCCATACAAAAGGCTAGAGTCTTGATACTGATATTAGACAAAACAGTCTATGACAAAAATCACAAGAAAAGTTAAAGAAAGACACTACAGGACCAACAGGTGGCATGGTGGTTAAGGTACTGTTGTCCACAAGGCTGACCACAGTTTGAGTACCAAACCTGATGGCTTGCTTTCTCACTTTTCTCTTTCCCTCTCTTCCCTCTCTCTCCCTCTCTTCATTTCTTTCTGTCTCTCTCTATAGTGAATGCAGGGGCCCTATAGAAAATTAGAATATAATAATAATAAAAAATTATATAATATTTTAAAGGCACTATATTCTATTAAAAGGGCTAATTCATCAAGAAACTATAGCACTGGGGACCAGCAGGTGGTGTGGTGGTTAAGGTGCTGGACACTCCCACATGGCTGATCACAGTTTAAGTCCTGGACCTGGCAACTTACTTTCTCACTTTCTCTCTCTCTCTCTCTCTTTCTCTCTCTCTCTCTCTCTCTCTCTCTCTCTGTTTCTCTCTGGTCAAATTAAAATAAATGAATGAATAAATAAAATAACTTTTAAAAAATTTTAAAAAAAGAAACTATAGCACTTATAAATATATAAATATCTATGTATTCAATCTGGAACACTCAAATACATAAAAGAAAACCTCCTAGATCTAAAGGGAGAGACAGACAGCAATACACTAATCAATGGGGATCCTAACATTCTATTATCTCCTTTGGACAGATCATCTAGACAAAAAATAAGCAAAGACATGAAAGATTTAAAGAATAGCATAAATTGGGACCAGTAGTTGGTGTAATAGTTATGGCACTGGACTCCCATGTAGTCGATTGCTATTCTAGTCCCAGACCTGGTGGCTTAAGCTCAATCCGGGCACGTGTGCATGTGTGCCCAGGATCCCGGGGGAGTGGGGGTGGGTGGCAGGAGTGGAGAAGAGGGAATTGTGGCATGGCCACCCCCACCTTGGGGGGGGATTTCTTGCTTTTGGTCTCTCTATCTCTCTGTCTTTCTGGCAAGCATTACATGCCCTGTAGCCAAAATCTCTCAAAAAAAAAAAAACCAAAAAACCATAAATCAAATTGGCTTCACAGACATCTATAGAACTTTTCGACCAACAACCACAAAATACATATTTTTCTGACCTCCATATTGAACATTTTTGAGAATGGACCCCATCATAGGGTACAAAACACTTTACAAATTAAAAGTAACAAACTAACTCTATACTCACCATCTTCTCTGACTACAGTGGAAACAAACTTGAGATTAAATGCAGACAAAACTCCCAAAAATACATAAACACATGAAAACTAAACAACCTTCTACAACCTTCACAACCATTTAAGAAATTAATACTGAAATTTTAAAAATTTATTGACACTAACAATAATAAACACGATTTTTCATAACATATAGGACATGAGAAAGCAGTCAGAAGAGGTAAATTCATAGTAACTACTGCTCATAAGAAAAAAACAGAAAGGGGGAAAATAGACAACCAAATGACACACCTCAGAGAACTGGGAAAACAGCCAAAAAATAACAGGGGAAAAAAATAATAAAAAGTCAAGCAGAAATAAATGAAGTAGAAAATAAACAAACTATGCAGAAAATAAGTAAAACCAAAAGCTGGTACTCCAAGAAGATAAAATTGGCATGCTATAATAATCAAGAAGAACAAAGAAAAGACTAAGTAATGATGAAACAGGCAATATTAAAACATACATGCCAGAAATACTAGTTTGTTGGAAAAATCATCACATTTTTTATATAAAAACATGAAAAAATATGTGATGAATTTTTCAACAGCCCAATATAAAAGATCATGAAAGAATACTATAAGCAACTATACCTATAAACAAGAACAGTTGGATAAGATAAATAAAACATGATATAAATAAATAAATAAATGATGGAAAATTTCTGGAAACATAATTTACAAAGACTGAATCAGGAAGACACAGCCTGAAGAGACCAGTAAGAAGCAATGCAATTGAATAAGTAATAAATAGTCTCCCAACAACCAAAAGCTCAGTTCTTCATGGCTTCACTTCTGAATTCTACAGAACTTTTAAAGAGCTAATTTTCTCAATGTACTATTTCTAAAGATCCAAAAGGAATAAACTATGACAAACTCATTCTTTGAAGCTTCCATCACCCTATTCCCCAAAATAGGCAAGTACATAAGAAAAAAAGAAAACTGCAGAACTGGAAAAACAACAAAAACAGAAGAATATATATCTCTTGAATATATATCAACATACAATAGTCTATAGCATTTCTATACACTAACTGTGAATAGACTAAGGCATTATAAAATTGAAAAAAAAAAGAGCCCATTTATGATACCCACAAAAGCATAAGATACCTAGGAATAAACCTAACCAAAGAAGTCAAAAACCTCTATAAGGAAAACTATGAAAAACTAAAGAAAAATTGAAAATGATACAAAAAAGTGGAAAGACAATCCTTGCTCCTCGATTGGAAGAATTAATATGATAAAAATCGGTATTATACCAAAATTAATCAAAATTAACTCAAAATGGATCAAATATCTAAACATAAAACCTCAAAGTATATAAAGCCTAAAACTATAAAACTACTGGTGAAACACACAAGAGAACCTCTTAGAAACATCACGGTAGGCAAAGACTTCTTAAATAAAATGTCCAAAGCACAGGAAAAATCCTGAAAATAGGAAAGTGGGATTACATCAGGTTAAAAAGCTTCTGTGCAGTAAAAGAAACAATAGTAAGAGTAAAGAGAGAACTGTCAGAACGGAGAATATATTTACAAACTTAGCTCAGGTAAGGGATTGATAACCAGTATAGAGAACTCAAGTGGCTTACTCCTCAAAAACAACAACAACAACAAAAAGTAAAAAGAAATACATTTAAAAGATAAGCAAATGAGCTGAACAAACTCTCCAAGGAAGATATAAGAACAGCCAAAAACCATATGAAAAAATGTTCAATATCCCTTGTCATATAGGAGATGCAAATCAAAAACCACCATGAGATTCTACCTAACCCCAGACAGAATGGCTAAGATTAAAAAAAATAAAAAATGATAAGTGCTGGTGAGGCTGCAGTGGAAAGGGAACTGTCCTAAACAGGTGGTAGAAAAATAAATTAGTTCAGTCACTGTGTAGAATAATAAGAATATTCCTCAAAAACCAAAAAATAGAACTACCATATGATCTGGCAATTCTATTCCTGGATATCTACCCAAAGGACAGAAAAACACTCAGCTGGAAAAACATTTGTACATCCATGTTTTTTACAGCCTTATTCACAATTGCTAAGACGTGAAATCAACCCAAATGTCTAAGGACAGAAGAATGGATTGAACAAGTGTGGCACATTATACTATGGAATACTACTCAGTGACAAAAAAAAACAATGAGATCCTAGAATTTGATAGAAAGTGGACAAATATGGAAGATTTAATGTAAGTGAAGAAAGCCAGACTATGAAAGTGAGGAATTAGATGTCCCACTTAATATATTCTGAATGTTGGCAATCAATGGCAGAAAAAGAAAGATTGGAATGTATAAAAGCATGGAGAACAACTGTGGATACTAGAGTTAGTGTGGGAGGAGGATGGGCCATAGGAAAAAGGAGGGAGGAAATGAAAACCAAGCGGTTTACTCCTCAAAAAAAAAAAGTTTGTATGACAATAATGTGTATGATAGTATGTATGACTGGACTAATATACATAAAATTCATTTTGTATGCTGTAAAGATGATAAGTATTTAAATGTAAAATAAATAAATAAATAAATAATTTCAACACACATATTAAAAAGAGGCAGTCAAATTAACAGTAAATGCATGAATACATTCACATACTCTATAGTAATTGAGGTAAAAAATTTAAAGCCAGTTTAAACACCAGTGCCTACCCATCATGCCACCTGCTGGTCCCATTCTTTCTCTTCTTACCATCTCTCCCTAGTGCACAAACGTGCCCCATAGCAAAACTTAATAAATTAAAAAAAAATGAAGACTAAAAAGTCATTAGCTAATCAATCTTAAGAGTTTAGAAAAGGGAAATTTTACTAAAAGATGACTGCAAAAGAGAAAATAATAAGAATCAAAGAGAAAGTTATAAGAAACAATCAAAGATGATGAAAACAAATATATCAGAGAGAGTATCAGCAATGTCAAATGTTAGTTCTTTAAAATAAAGAAATTCAAGAAATGGGACCAGCAGGTGGAGGAATGGTTATGTCACTAAACTCTCATGTACTTAACAGAGGTTTGAGTCCCAGTGAGTTAAAACCACTGCAGGGCACATGTCCATATGTGCCCAAGATCCCAAGAGGGCAACTGAGGAGAAAGGACTGCAGCATGGCTACAGGGGTGATTTCTCACTTTCTGTCTGTCTCTCTTTCTGGTGAGCACAGGTACCCTAAAGCAAAATGTTCTAAAAACAAAAAGAAAAAGAAATCTGACAATTTTGATAACAGAAATATCTATTATTGCAATGATAACATCCACACACAAACATACACATATGAATACAAATGTTATAAAGGAAAAGCAATCAGACAGTGTAAAACTAGAAATGAGGGGCCGGCAGGTGGCATGGTAGTTAAGGGCACTGGATTCCCACATGGCTGACCATGATTTAAGTCTTGGACTTGGTGACTTGCTTTCTTGCTCTCTCATCGGCTCCCTTTCTGTCCCTCTCTGTTCAAATTAAAATAGGAAAA
>AAPY01806551.1:0-18919 GCA_000181375.1 Tupaia belangeri
CTGCTTCTGAAGGCCTGGCTTCTTCTGCTGCTAGCGTCGTTTGTTGGAGGCTGAATTATCAGTAGAAAATCTTCATTCCAAAGTCACTATCTAAAAAGACACCTTTTGTGGCAGGGAGCTTTTCTGTAAAGGCCATACAGATATCCTTTTCTGTCATCTTTGCCTTTACATCCTGAAGGAGCTGCTCCCTTGCATATCATCAGATACATAGAGCACCACCCATGTCCAGCCAAAATGCAGCAACAAGCAGATGATTCCATGAATCAGAGAGCTGTCCTTGGTGGCCATCTGATAAACTGATGGAAACTGGTCTTTGTTATTTAGGATGAGATCAAAAGGACCATATGTGACCTGAATTGAAAAACAGAACAAAACAAAACAAAACAAAACAAAACAAAACAAAACAAAAAATATATATATATATATGTATAATATATATATATATATATATATATATATATATATATATATATATATATAAACAATGTTAATTTCTGGTTTGGGGTCCTTTAAATAAAATTAAAACTCAGGGTTTTTTTGTTTGTTTTCATTTTTTACTAAAATTAGGTGGGAAAGGGTTATTTGCAAAACTTACTGGTATGGCAAATGAGTTAAAAACCTTTTTATTCTTTTTTTGTACATTTTTGGTTTGTTAAATTTACCATCCAGAAGTTTATACATGTGGAATATGGATACAACATTGAGCAAAATATGTGGCCTCCCAAGTACATTGGTCACCTATGTACAAGTGTCCTGTACACCATAAAACTACAGAACATCATTTGATTAAAAATAATTAGTACTTGTTATGTGTAACAAAATTAAATTTACAGACTTTTCCATGCAGGGATCTAATTTTATTTCTGGAGGAGGGAGAAATCCTTGAGCAGCCATTTACCCATTGTAGACTGAAGTAGAGAATTTCTGGGTAGTGGTTGAGTTTGCCAGTGAGCCAGTGAAGCAGGTGGACACCTTTCTAAATGGTAGTCAGATGGTTCACTTCACACACTACCGTATTTTTAAATCCTAGAAAAGGAAATGTTTTGCTTATTTGGTGACAGTCAAAGAGGTATGAAAACATTTGACTCTGCCCTAGTTCGCCTTGCAATCAGAGCCCCTCACCTTGGAAAGTGTGAATTGCTCCTCCTTTTTGTAAAGAAGATGAACTGTATTTTGCATTTTGTCTACTTGTAAGTGAATTTAGGATATTGCCAATTTTTCTAGATTAAATGTAGAATTGTAACACTACATCATGTACATGTCCAGAACATTGTGTATATTTCCAATAAAATTTTTTGCAAGCACACTTGTAACCATAGGCATATAATTAAAAAATCTGTATATGCTTATGCTTGGGAAACTATTTTTTGCAATATTGTGTATACTGTCTAAAAAAGGCTTGATCTTTATTTTGAAAAATGCAGAATTTTGGAATCTGAAAAAAAAGAAATAACCTTATTCTAACTTTAGTATGATTTTTAAAATTTTCCCAATTAAACAGGGAGGAGATAATTCTCTACCTGTTAAGATAATGGAATAGAATATTGAGTGAAGAGATTGCATGCTGTGGCAATTTTATTCTGTCAATATGATCATTAGGAGACTATTTCCAATCCCATTTCTTTGAGAAAGGACATGTGACTAGTACAGATAACAATATCACTTCCAGACCAAAGCATGGAAGAAAACTATATGCTTTATTGTATAGAAAACTAAGGTATGCATAAACTTTATAAAGATGGTGCAACAAGATGTCCTGGGCCCATGTGACAATATGGATCAGAGGCTTCCTTCCCTAGATGCCAGGATAAAACATAAACTCTGAGAAAAAAATACTGTATTGAGATTTTCATAGTGTATCTTATCAACACAGCATGAACTCTATTTACCTTAAAACACAACCATATAGCCTCTATAATATTTTTAAAATAAATTTAACAACATATTTATCCTACGCTAATGCTGTGTTTACTAGTAATGTCTCCTGAAAAATTTTTTAGACAATTTTCCTGGAAGAACCTCTGAGGTGGAGAGTTGTCATGCTGAGAGTAACTGGAAGTGCTTTCAAGGGATCCAGCTGCATGAGTGTGAGGAAGGATAGAGGGAGCTGGTAAACCTCAGCTGGGGAAACTGAGCCATACAGAGTTTGGAGGATCTCCAGTGCTGGAATATTATTTCTTTGTTCAAAGTGATAATGAATACAAAGGCTTTTGTATTTTTGTGGCTAATTGTCCTCTGAATTCCCCCTTATATTGTCCTGTTCTAAAATGGGGTGGTTCCCTATGTTGTGTGCACTTTTTAAGAGGCATCTTTAAGAGAACCTTCAATATTCCCATCAGTGGGGGTTGGAGGTCATAGCTATGGAAGGGAATATAGGTGGAACTTAACAGTTTTTACTTCTTTTTTATTTTAAATTTGTCAGAGGGTAATTTAAATCATGTGTGCTTGCCACAGAGAGATAGAAGGAGAGTGAGAAATCACCCCTCATAGGGGATGGTCATGCCAATATCCCTTCAATGTTGGAATTTGGGGCATCCAAACACATATTCCCAGTGTGTTCTTCAGGATAACAGGATCAAGACTTGAGTCATGTAGTCAGCTAAGTCATATCCAGGCACATTAACCACCATATCACCAGCTGGCTACCACTGCTTTTTTTCTTTCTCATTCTTCTACTGTTAATAATCTCATGATCCAGGAAATAATCTGTGTCTTTTCCCCTATGTTTAAGCAAATTGTGTTCAAACAACCAAGAGAAGTGCTAAGGGCCCCTAGGGCTATGTAAATCCAGATTCCATGTTTTCATTGCTGAGATGCGAATTGACTGCATTAGAAGCTATCTGATTTTTATTCCTTAACTTGACTACCCACTTACCTGTGGGCTTTTGTAGAGCTCCAATAGGGTTCCAACTTGGGCTGAAAACCTTGGCATGTTTCCTGCAATGTTAGCAACAGGTTGTTTCTGTATCTGGCAGTTGTAGTTTGGCAGGGACCAATTCCCTTCAGAGAGCAAAAATAGAGCACTTTCTAAAGTTCTTTTGTCACTGGGAAATGCATTGTAGAAATTATAACCGAGGGAAAGGTTGGGCAGCAAATGGGGGCTCTTATTGACTTGCTCAATGGCAAAGTGAAAGGCCAATACAAATTGGTAGTTTTTCCACTGGTACCTGAACAGAGGGGATAGGGTTAGGAAATACAGTCAAGTCATGTAATTCAGGGTAAATTCTTCAGCCAAGCCACAATACATAAAGTTATAGGCCCAGGTTCCCATTTAGAGATTCTCCAGCACTGCTACACAGAGCTGGTGTGAGTAATGTTCCCAAGGCTCCAGAAAATCTTTTTTTTTTCCTTCTTCTCAAGCAAATTGTGTACAAACAATAAAGAGAGGCTTTCAAGGCCTTGTGAGTGAGACGAAGTGTTATTTAGCTGGATGATGACACTGTTGTCTGAACCGAGGTGATTTTAAAGGAGGATCATTAATGTATGGAAAAGATGACAAATTTCTTTAAGAATATGACTTAAAAGTGCACACATTCATTACATGCATACATTTAAAATTTTTATATATAGGCAAATTACAGATATGTGTATTTATAAAATACAAAGTTTTAGGATTTTTAAATATAACATGAACAATTGGATTAAGACCATTACCACATATATCTCCTGAAATATTTTACATTTTCTGTGATAAGAACTTTAGTGCCATAGTCTTTTGGCAGCATTAGAATGAATAGTACTCAATTATTAGTTACATTCACCATGCATACACTGTCCTTCATAACCCTTCTAAAGTTGGGTACATCCCACATGTCACCTTGTTTCTATTTAGTTCCAGAAACCATGATTGAAGCATTTCTTATTTTTCCTGTGTTCTGGGACATTTAAATAGCACCTGGCAGGATCAGCAGGTGACATGGTGTTTAAGGTGCTGGACTCACACCTGGTTTACCACAGTTCAAGTCTCAGACCTGGTGGCTTGATTTCTCACTTTCTCCCCATTGCTCTCTGTCTCTCTGGTGAGCACACATGCCTGTTACAAATGAAAAACAAAATAATAATAATGATAAATAATAGTAAACAATTCTTTAAAGAAATAGAGAAAGTATAAATAGTATCTGGCTTGACAGTTTTTTAACCAGATTTTGGCACATTTCAGGTACTTTTAGGTGGCTTTTTGTATATTTTATACACTATTATGTCAAATCTGAAAAAAACTGTGATTAGATATGTTTTTCTTCAGAATTAAACATTTAATTCATATCTTCTATTTAATTATTGGTAACATTAAGTCTTTTTACAAATTTCTGAAAACATTTTCTCTGTAGTTAATTGGTCTTCATAATTGTTCATTTTTCCCTTGGAAGTTATCAGCTTTTTTTTTTTTTTGGCAGAATACCAAACTATAGTTACTGTTGACAGTAGTAAAGGACAACAGATAATGTACAAATTGGTGGATAACACAAAAGAGCCAACAGACATCCCACCCTAGCCCACAGAGAACATTTTCGGCAAGACTTCAAGCAAGCAAGACGATGGGTATCATTCAAGCAACTATAAAAAAGGCAGAGAATGGCCACTGAGCAGCAATGGATCCTTACAGAAGGACAATAGGCAGAACTATGAAAAGTTTTAATTGTATAGATCCCAAAATATTTCACAGGACTGGAAATCACCATACTAATGTGTAATTTGATATATATCTGAAAAGCAGCATAGCACGAGGCCATGAGAAGGACGTGATGTCATTTTTCCATGGTTCATGTGTAACCACGCTTGGAAGCAGCTCTTTTACACAACAATGTGACTGTAAATTCAGAATATTTCACCTTACTCTTTTATATGTAGACCATAATTACTCATCAGAAGCAAATGCTAGAAGAAATCTGAGGCCACAGTGTATTGCCAAATGAGAAATATGGTAATTACATTCTCCTACGTTAAGAAAAAAGAAAATGCCAATTTTTGTTATGCCAACCTTGGCCCATGAACACATTTTAGGTACTGAGCAGGGAGTGGTGGTGAGGGTGGGTGAGTCCTGGGCCTCAGGCCTTCCAAGGACACACTTAAGGGCACACCTGGGCAGAGGGCACTCAGGATCATGTTACTGAGGGGCTCATGTGTTTTCCACCTTTTAGAAGCAGCCCAATATTTTCCCTTCAACTTTAATATATGCTGACAAAGCTGAAGTTTGCAACACTCAGCAAGTTAAGAACATGCCAACAATGAAGTGTAAGTGAAATTCTGCCTCCTATCCCCACCAGGCCCCCACACTTGTCCAACAGATACCCCCACCACAGTGCCCATAAGCACTCTACATGACTGGATGGTGGTGGGAGGGCAGTTGCAACCCACAACTAAAGGCCAACATTCAGGCCACAGGTTTGAAAATATTGAAAATGAGGGGAAACCAAAAACTGAAACAAAACAAACCCAAAAAACCTCACAACTCCTGTTACCTGAACAAAGATAATAATTCTGATTGGCCCAATTTAAGTTGTGGATTCGTCCCTGCAGATAGTTTTGAGTTGCACTCGAAGTACATGGAAGAGGAGAATCGTTTCTGTGAACATTCTCATGCTGCCGTGGACTCCTTGGCGATTGGTATGGTCACATGTTCACTATGTCACAGCATGTGCAAGGACGATGACATGGGGTAGGGACAGCCCTCTGTGGGCTGTGTACCAACAGGCAGCTGGTCTCCCGTGCTCCCCCAGTCTGTTGCTGGAAGATGTCAATGGTGTCCTCATCCTTCATCTCCAGCTGTGCTGGAGTGTCTGTTTCATTAATTGGTTGCCCATAAAACCTGAATCTAATTTGTCTCATCGATAAACTCTGCCTCTCACAATAGGCCTTCATCAGCTTGCTCAATGGGGTGTGCCTCTTGATCTTAAATTGCACCACAGAGCCATCCTACCCAGCCGCCTTCAGGTTGATGTGGTCGTTCTCTGTCTTCATTCCCTCCTTAGGCTTCTCTTCGGACATGGTTGCGTGGTGGTGGAGACAGCAAAGGGCGGCGGGAAGCCTCGGCCTGGCGCAGCCAGTCGTGCTCTCGGCCACCGCTCTCCCGCCGGAAATGATCAGCTTTTAAAAGAATATTTGGGGAACCAGCAGTTAGCATAATGGCTATGTCGCTGGACTCCCACGTAGTCGACCGTGGTTCACGTCCCAGACCCGGTGGCTTGAAACTCACGCCGGGCGCGTGTGCGTGCATGCCCAAGATCCTGAGAGGAGAATGGAGAAGGGATTGTGGGGTGGCCATCCCCCCTGGGGGGGTGATTTCTCGCTTTCTGTCTCTCTGTCTCTGTCTGTCTGGAGAGCGCACGCACCCTATAGCAAAAACCTCTCAAAAAAAAAAGAATATTTGCTAAAAGTATGCTTTGAGTTTTAAAAGTAGTTCATTTGTTGGTTATTAAATTAATGTTACATATTGCCTTTAATTATTTCTCTATTCTCTTTGTAATTATTCTGGTGTTAATTTCTTAAATATCACCCTTAATTAAAACATTCAAACTGTTTTTTCTTTTCTTTTTGAAAGGTTGTTGTCATAGTGTGTGTAAGCTTACCTTAGGGAGAGAGAGACAGTGAGAGGAAAAGTGAGAAATCATACCAAAGAAGGTATGGCCATGATGCAATCCCTTCTCCTCCATTTTCTTTTTGGGATTTTGAGGCCTCACTTACAGGTGCCCAGGATAATTAGAAGTCACCAAGTTCAAGACTCAAACTGTGATCATCCAAGTAGAAGTTTGATGACTTAACTGCTCCACCAGCTACTGGTCCCCAGATTAGTAAATAAAGTATGTTAGTCTAAAAATTTTTATGCAATCAGAACTCTATTTTTTTCTGAATTTTTCTTATGTTTTATTGTTCCTTTTTTAATAGGGTGTGTGCACTCACCAGAGTGAAACAGAGTGAGAAATAGAGAATTCATCCCCTGGTGAGAAGGTCATGCCATTATTCCTTCTCCTCCATTCAGTTCCAGGGATTATTGGACATGCAGACATACCTCCAACTCTCATATTTTCAAACAACTCAATTTAGGATTCCAACCATGTAGTCAGCCATGAGGGATACAGCTGCCTTAAGCTCTATGCTGAGTTATTAGTTATACCCCACTCTAGGTAGATAGGAGATGAGCTCCTCACAAAGCAGTTTCTGTGGTTTTGCTTTCTGTGGTTTGGTGAATGTTCATATGCTTCCATTACTAGTTTAAGAGGAGTTTATGATTCTCCATTGGCTAGTCTAAAATCAGACTGAAGTCAGTCACTGTCTAAAGCACAAAAAGTGAGATTCAAGCCTCTGGGACTACAACAAGAATCATGACCACATCAGAGCACAGCACCTTGGCCGCTATTCCACTTGCTCACTTGTGCTAGATAAAACTTTAATCAGACTTCCAAAAGTTCTCCCATTCCTATCTACAAACTTGTATATAATCCATACAAGTAGATGGATTGGCCAGAATATCTATTACCTGTAATGTTACTACTTAGGAGTTTTCTGTCCAATCACTCCCACCTTGCTCTTTGGGTATAAATGTTTACTTATCCTTATTATATTCAAATTTGAACCTGATATTCTTTTTTTTTCTTTTTCTGGAGAGGTTTTTCTATAGGGTGTGTGCGCTCACCAGACAGAGAGAGACAGAGAGATAGAAAGTGAGAAATCATCCCCCGGGGAGATGGCCATGCCACAATCCTTTCTCCTCCATTCTCCTCTCAGGATCTTGGGCACGCACGCACAAGCGCCTGGCATGAGTTTAAGCCACCGTGTCCAGGACTCGAACCATGGTCAACTACGTGGGAGTCAGCAACATAGCTATTATGCTAACTGCTGGTCCCATGAACCTAATATTCTTGAACTACTGCAAAATCTCATGGCTGCATTTCCCATGTATATTTTAAGACTTTAAAGGAAGCTTTCTGTACTGTGCTATAAAAGATATCATGGAAGGGCCAGGAGGTGGCATGGTGAAGGCTCTAGATTTCCACATGATGGACCACGGTACATGTCTTGGGCCTGGAAGATTGAAAATTATAGCATAAACATGTATATGCATGCCCAAAATCCTGAGAGAAAAATATAGAAGAGATTGAGGTGTGGCTATCATCACTGGTTTATATGTGGTAGTGGCCTTTAGATACCAATGGCTTCACTACAAAGAATACTTCTACCATCCCCCAGTCAGCTGTGAGCACCCAGAATCAACACCTTGATTCTAACATTAACATCATGTCAGGTGCTCAGTGTCACAATATGCATGCAGGCCTCACTATATTGGTCTTGATGGCAAAAGTACGAACAATCTCACTCATTCTGACCCTCCCAAAGACTGAATGAAGAGAATGCTGATGGAGTGGACAACAAGCTATATTAATTCTCTGTTCTGTCTTGAAAGAAATGGGGAAACACTAACAATGAGAAGATGAAAGATAATAAAAGGATAACAATGTATCCTGAGTTCACAACTGTGCTCTTCTCTCATTTCAGTGCACACTTGATTATTCTCAATGGGATTAATCACACACACATATACCAACTACATTATCACACAGGTATAAACACATTTACATGTACATATAACCAACAACTTACTAAGGTTTTGACACTACTTTAGGGGGCCTCATCAGAAAATGTAGTTGGCTTACAGTTTCTTTTTCTTCCATGTACGAAGAGGGAAAAACCCACTCAGTATCAGGTCCCCATCCTTGTAGACACTTGGCTTCCAGTATCTACGGCAGCTCAAATGTGTCATCTTACATGCTGTTTGTAAAGGCTGCAGAAGTAGCAAGACACTAATCAAAGGTAATGACATGTTTGAGCTGGCCCAACACAGATAAAAAGTCCTGTGTGTGGGAGCTGAGAAGGAGCTGGAACTGGATTGTGTCTGCAGGCTCAGCCCTCTGTTGAGAGAGTCAACTCTGTGGAGGGCACAGAGATTCTCACTTCCACGGTCTGCCTTCAACCTGTGCAAAATCTGTTCCAGAGTGACATGACAGACAGGGACAATAACTAGAACTTTTTAAAAGGCATTTCTACAGGAGCCATGGTGCTGAGCCTTGTGCTTTATCTGAACAGCTCTGGTTTCCCTGTCTTTTTATTGTTTCACTTAAGTCCCATCCAGGGGCTCTGGGGATCTTTCTGCCCTGGGGCTCTGCACCTGTCACCTTCCATTTTGGTAAAAACAATTTGTGAAAAACATGTTTTGCACTGTTTTCCTCCCCCAGACTATGATTTCATAATGGCCAGGTAAGGCTTTGGGGAGCACCCCATCCTGAGATAACAAGATTTGCAATTTTGTGACTAAGAGGGGTCAAAATATTTGTATCACACAACTGCTCTTATAACTTGGACTTTTATAAATGGTGTTAAAATATACAAAAGTTGGACTAGTAGGTGGCATAGTACTTAAGGCATTGGACTACACATGACTGATCATGGTTTGAGCCCTGGACCCTGGAGTTTAAAATTCATGCTGAGAGTTCCTGACATCAGGCGAACTGAGGTTGCAGGCCCGAAACTTCCAAATCTCCAAGCATCCCCACCGTTCCTCCTCCTTGGACCTCAGGTTGGTTGTCTGGGACTTTAAGGCAAACTCCCACCCCACCCACCCGCAATCTGGATCAAGCCAGCCAGCACTTCCAGACACCAGGTGGACTGAGGCTGCAGGCCTGACCCTTCTGAATCTTCACGCATCCCCACCGTTCCTCTTCCTTGGACCCCAGGTTGGTTGTTTGGGACTTTAAGGTGAACTCCCACCCCTACCCGCAATCCAGATCGAGCTGGCCAGCAGTTCCGGACACCAGGCGGACTGAGGCTGCAGGCCCGACCAACCTGGTCCTGTCATCCTCTGACCCTTTCCCACTAGCCTTTGGACTCTCTGAATTTGCGCGCTGCACTATTTCTTTTTTTCTTTTTGTTTTTCTTTGCTCTTGAGGTGTTGCTTAGTAGGTCCGTTGGAGGCTCACCACTCCTTAGAAACAGGGAGGACTTTGGGCTATCCAGGGCTAGTGGCAACAGTTAATGGTAATTGTGAGCAACAGGTAGGCCAACCATAAGAGAAATCATCAGTCTTCTAATCCTGTACAACTTTTAACACTCAGAGATACCTTAAGTAAGTTAGGAAGAAACATATAGGTTACCTGAAGACTAGGAACAATCGCAGAGGCTCAGGAAATATGAGCAACCAACAAAAGGCCTCTCCCTCAAGGGAAATCATCAAGCCTACATCACCCACTGTCAATACAATGGACGTCATGGACATGTCTGATAAGGAATTCAGAATATTTGTAGTGACCAAACTAACAGAGATGGAAGAGAAAAGAGACAAGGAGCTCCAGAAGATGAGGAAGTCCTTTCATGACTTGAAAGAAGAAATGGATACCTTAAACAAGAACCAGATGGAACTTCTAGGGTTGAAGAATGTGATACAGGAAATCAAAACCTCCCTTGAAAGTATTAAAAGTAGGTTAGACCAGGCAGAAGATCGAATCTCTAACATATAAGACAAAACATCTGACCTAGAAAAAAGTATCAAGAAGATTGAGAAAACAACCATGAAAAATGAGGATAATCTACGAGGAATACTGGATATCATCAAGCACCCCAACATCCGGATAATTGGTATTCCAGAAGAGGAAGAGAATAATAAAGGCCTAGATAATTTATTTGATGAAATCTTGGAAGAAAACTTTCCAAATCTTCAAAGGCATTCAAATATCCAGACCCAAGAAATACATAGGACCCCGAGTAGAATCAACCCAAGAAGATCCTCTCCAAGGCACATCATAGCCAGACTGGCAAAAACAACAGACAAAGACAAGATACTAAAGTTGACAAGAGGGAAACACCAAGTTACTCACAAAGGTCATCCCATCAGGCTCATATCGGATCTCTCGGCAGAAACAATGCAGGCAAGGAAAGAATGGGGAAGCATAGTCAAAGTGTTGAGTGAAAAACAATTTCAACCAAGAATACTATACCCAGCAAAATTATCTTTCATATGGGAAAAAAAGATAAAAAACATTCTCAAATAAACAGAATTTGAAGGAATTTATTAACTCCAGACCGGCTCTTCAAGAGGTTCTGAAGGGAGTACTATGCCAGGAAAACCAGAAAATCAGAGACAGTTATATGAGAACAAAAAGCTACCAAGAAAATGGCTAACTTAATGATAGGATCAGGTATGGAAATATCAATAATTATATTGAATGTCAATGGATTAAATTCTTCAGTTAAGAGACATAGACTGGCTGAATGGATAAGAAAACAGAAACCCTCTATCTGTTGCCTACAGGAAACTCACCTTATGGATAATGACATACATAGACTAAAAGTCAAGGGCTGGAAAAAGATATTCCATGCAAATGGAAATCAAAAAGGGCTGGAGTAGCAATATTGATCTCAGACAAAATAGATTTCAAGACAAAGACTGTAAGAAGAGACAAAGAAGGGCATTTTATAATAGTAAATGGGATAAACCAGCAAGAAGACATAACCCTTATAAATATCTTTGCACCCAACTCATGTGCACCAAGTATGTGAAGGAAAGACTGCTGGAGCTAAAAGGAGAGATGGGGAGAAATACTGTAATTGTTGGAGATCTCAACACACCATTATCTCATATAGACAGATCTTCTAGACAGAAAATAAATAGAGAGATACAGGACTTAAATGATACTATAAATCGAATGAGCTTGACAGATATCTATAGAACTTTCCACCCTACATCCACAACATATACATTTTTCTCACCCCGACATGGAACCTTTTCAAAGATAGACCATATGTGGGGCGTGGAGGACGCAGCGACCTCCAGGAGCCATCTGAATGGTGACCTGGAGCCAGATGACAGGGAAGAGGGAGCTGCCTCTACGGCTGAGGAAACAGCCAAGAAAAATAGGTGGAAGAAAAAGAAGAGTAAAGGAGCTGGAGCAGCAGGGCAACAGGAACCTGATAAAGAATCGGGAGTCTCAGTGGACGAGGTAGCAAGACAGTTGGAAAAGCAAGCATTGGAAGATAAAGAAAGAGAAGATGATCATGAAGATGGAGATGGTGATGGAGATGGAGCAACTGGAAAGTAGAAAAAAAAAGAAAAAGAAGAAGAGAGGACCAAAAGTTCAAACAGACCCTCCCTCTGTTCCAATATGTGACCTGTATCCTAATGGTGTATTTCCCAAAGGACAAGAATGCGAATACCCACCCACACAAGATGGGTGCACGGCTGCTTGGAGAACTACAAGCGAAGAAAAGAAAGCATTAGATCAGGCTGGTGAAGAGATTTGGAATGATTTTCGAGAAGCAGCAGAAGCACATCAACAAGTTAGAAAATACGTTATGAGCTGGATCAAGCCTGGAATGACAATGATAGAAATCTGTGAAAAGTTGGAAGACTGTTCATGTAAGCTAATAAAAGAGAATGGACTAGATGCAGGCCTGGCATTTCCTACTGGGTGTTCTCTCAATAACTGTGCTGCCCATTATACACCCAATGCTGGTGACACAACAGTATTACAGTATGATGACATCTGTAAGATAGACTTTGGAACACATATAAATGGTAGGATTATTGACTGTGCTTTTGCTGTCACTTTTAATCCCAAATATGATACATTATTAAAACTGTAAAAGATGCCACTAATACTGGAATAAAGTGTGCTGGAATTGATGTTCGTTTATGTGATGTTGGTGAGGCCATCCAAGAAGTTATGGAATCCTATGAAGTTGAAATAGATGGGAAGACATATCAAGTGAAACCAATCCGCAATCTTAATGGACACTCAATTGGGCAGTACTGAATACATGCTGGGAAAATGGTGCCCATCATGAAGGGAGGCGATGCAACCAGAATGGAGGAAGGAGAAGTATATGCCATTGAAATCTTTGGTAGTACAGGAAAAGATATTGTTCACGATGATGTGGAATGTTCACATTACATGAAAAATTTCGATGTGGGACATGTGCCAATAAGGCTTCCACAAACTAACACTTGTTAAATGTCATCAATGAAAACTTTGGCACCCTTGCCTTCTGCCGAAGATGGCTGGATCGCTTGGGAGAAAGCAAATACTTGATGGCTCTGAAGAATCTGTGTGACTTGGGCATTGTAGATCCATACCCACCATTGTGTGACATTAAAGGGTCATATACAGCACAGTTTGAACACACCATACTGTTGCACCCAACATGTAAAGAAGTTGTCAGCAGAGGAGATGACTATTAAACTTAGTCCAAAGCCACTTCAGCATCTTCATTTTCTAAGCTTTGTTGGAATACATTATACCAGAATTAATTTGCAACATATTGTTTGTTTTAACAGTGGACCTATGTATTTTTTTTTTTTTGGAGAGGTTTTCGCTATAGGGCGTGTGCGCTCGCCAGACAGACAGAGAGAGACAGAGAGACAGAAAGTGAGAAATCACCCCCCAGAGGGGATGGTCACGCTGCAATCCCTTCTCCTCCGTTCTCCTCTCAGGATCTTGGGTACGCATGCACACACGCCCGGCGTGAGTTTTAAGCCACCGGGTCTGGGACACGAACCGCGGTCGACTACGTGGGAGTCCAGCGACATAGCCATGACGCTAACTTCTGGTTCCCGACCTATGTAATTTTTATATCCATGTTTTAAAAAGAATTTGATCAAAGGCAAACCATCTAATGTCATTAACCAAGGAAAAAGCTTTCAGGACTTTCAGATGTTAACTGTACCCCACCCTCAGCTCCCAGGAGATGCTATAAAGTTCAAGTGAGTTAGGAATGACTTACACATTTGTTTCAAACACCGAAGAGATACTTTTCAGATACTTACATTGCCATATTCTCACTTGAATGCTTTGAATGACTACATCCAACTCTGCACCTATGCCCTCTGGTATTGCTTTTTAACCTTCCTGGAATCCATTTTCTAAACAATACATTTTCAGATCTGAGAGAAAAAAAATAAGTTAGACCACATGTTAGGAAACAAATCAAGCCTTTACAGATTCAAAGGCATAGAAACTGTGTCCAGCATCTTCTCTGACCATGATGGAATTAAACTCAAGATTAATTTCAAGAAACAACCCTGAAAATACATGAACACATGGAAACTGAACAACCTACTTCTGAATGACTTCTTCACTACTGAAGAAATTAAGGCTGAAATCAAAAAAATTTATGGAAACAAATGATAATGAGTACACAGGTGTCCAGAATCTATGGGACAGAGCAAAAGAAGTCATGAGAGGGAAATTCATATCAATTAGTGTGCATAAGAAAAGGATGAAAAGATGGCAAATAGATAACTTATCATCATGCCTCAGAGAATTGAAAAAACAACAACAAACAAACCCCCAAAATGTCAAGCAAAAAGAAATAATAAAGGTTTGAGCAGAAATAAATGAAATAGAAAATAAACAGACTATACAGAAAATAAATGAAAGCAAAAGCTCGTTCTTTGAAAAGATTAACAAAATCGGCACACCATTGGCTAGACTGATCAAGAAGAAGAAAGAAAGAAACCAGACTAATCAAATATGTGATGAAATAGGCAATATTACTACAGACATAGCAGAAATACAAAATATCATTAGAGGTTACTATGAGCGACTATATGCCAACAAACAAGATAACCTGGAGGAGATGGACAAAGTCCTGGATGCATATAATCTACCAAGATTGGATCAGGAGGACATAGAGAACCTGAACAGACCTATAACAAGCCAAGAGATTGAATCAGTAATAAATAACCTCCCAACAAAGAAAAGCCCAGGTCCAGATGGCTTCATTTCTGAATTCTACAAAACTTTTAAGGAATAGTTAATCCCTATTCTACTAAAATTATTTCTAAAGATTCAAAAGGAAGGAAACCTTCCAAATTCATTTTATGAAGCCTCCATCATCCTAATCCCCAAAACAGATAAGGACATGACAAAAAAGGAAAACTACAGACCAATATCATTGATGAGTATAGATGCGAAAATTCTCAACAAGATACTTGCAAATCGTATCCAACAACATATAACAAAGATCATTCATCACGACCAGGTAGGCTTTATACCAGGGATGCAAGGGTGGTTCAATATACGCAAGACCATAAATGTAATACACCACATTAACAGAAAGAAAGATAAAAAACATATGATCATCTCAATTGATGTGGAGAAATCATTTGATAAAATACAACATCCTTTTATGATTAAGACTCTCAGTAAGATTGGTATAGAAGGGTCATTTCTGAACACAATAAAAGCATTCTATGGAAAACTTACAGCTAACATTATACTGAATGGGGAAAAGCTGAAAGCTTTTCCTCTGAAAACAAGTACTAGGCAAGGCTGCCCACTTTCTCCACTGCTTTTTAATACAGTACTGGAAGTCTTAGCTATTGCAATCAGAGAAGAGAACAATATTAAAGGCATTCGAATAGGCAAAGAAGAGTTGAAAATATCTTTATTTGCAGATGACATGAGGGTATACTTAGAAGACCCAAAGGTATCCATGAAAAAACTGCTTGAAGTAATAAGTAAATACAGTAAGGTATCAGAATACAAAATCAATATCCAAAAATCTATAGCATTTCTATTTATGAACAATTTGAATGAAGCAGAGCTGAAGAAAGGAATCCCTTTCACCATAGCCACAAGATGTATAAGATACCTAGGGATAAATTTACCTAAGAGAGTCAAAGACCTTTATAAAGAAAACTATGAAAATCTTAAAAAAGGTATTGATAGTGACATTAAAAAGTGGAAGAATATCCCATGCTCCTGGATTGGACGAATTAACATAATCAAAATGGCAATTCTACCCAAATTAATCTACATGTTTAATGCAATTCCAATCAAAATATCAGAGATATTCTTCAGAGATCTGGAAAAGACAATCATAAAATTTGTCTGGAATCATAAAAGACCTCATATTGCAAAAGCAATTCTGCGCAAGAAGAATGGAGTAGGAGGCATATCACTCCCTGATCTCAAGATACACTATAAAGCTGTGGTCATCAAAACAGCATGGTATTGGCATAAAAACAGACATGTGGACCAATGGAAGAGAATAGAGACCCCTGAAATAACCCCCAAAGCTTACAGTCAACTGATCTTTGACAAAGGATATCAGTCAATTCATTGGAAGAAGGAAAACCTCTTTAGTAAATGGTGCTGGAAAAACTGGGTATCCACCTGTAGAAAGATGAAACTGAACCCCCATCTTTCACCATTAACAACAATCAACTCAAAATGGTTCAAAGATCTGAACCTAAGACCTCAAACAATAAAACTACTGGTGGAAAATGCTGGGGAAACTCTGGGAGACATTGGAGTAGGCAAAGACTTCTTAAATAAGACTCCCAAAGCACAGGCAATAATACATAAAATAGACAAGTGGGAATATATTAGACTAAGAAATTTCTGCACAGCAAAGGACCAAGTAACTAGTGTGAACTGACAACCCTCAGAATGGGAAAATATTTTTGTTAAATATGCCTCAGACAAGTTACTGATAACCAGAATACACAGGGAACTCAAGTTCCTTATGTGAAAAAAAAAATGATTAACCCAATTAAAAGATGGGAAAATGAGCTGAACAAAAATCTCTCTAAGGAACTCATATGAACAGCCAAAAAACATATGAGGAAATGCTCAACATCCCTCATCATAAGGGAGATGCAGATAAAAACCACAATGAGATACCACCTAACCCCTGTCAGAATGGCAAAGATTAAGAATATAAAAAGTGATAAGTGTTGGCGGGGATGTGGTGAAAAGGGAACCCTCCTACACTGTTGGGAATGTAAATTAGTTCAACCACTGTGGAGAACAATATGGAGGTTCCTCAAAGATCTACACATAGAACTACCATTTGATCCAGCAATCCCACTTCTGGGTATTTACCCGAAAGACAGGAGAATGCTCAGTCAGAAAAGCGTTTGCACATAAATGTTTATGCAGCATTATTCACAATTGCCAAGACATGGAACCAACCTAAATGTCCACAAACTGATGAATGGATTGGAAAAGTGTGATATATATACTCTATGGAATACTACTGAGCCATAAAAAATAACAAGACCCTAGAATTTGATTAGAAAGTGGTCTGATATGGAGGATCTATTGCTGAATGAAGCAAGCCAGGCTATGAAAGAGAGATATTGTATGTATCCACTCAATATATACCGACTATCCACACTCTATGGTAGAGAGCGAAAAATTGGAGGACATAAAAGCAGTGAAGGTATTTAATGAGAATAGGACAGTGTGGAATGGGGGAGGTGAAGAGAAGAGGATAGAGAAACATAGCAAGAGAACAATAAAGAGGCAAGACAGTAGTGAGAATCTGATATGGCTTATTACCTGTTTTTAAGGACAGGTATAGTATTCTCAACTGGATTGGTCTGAGAAGTATTTCATGATGTGTAAAGTCTTTTTACAAGCAAAATGAGAAATAGTGATTGACTGTTTTAAAAAATAACTAGAATAATAATAATAATGATTGGGGATAACATAGAAAAAGATATTGAATGTTGAAGCAGGGAGATTAATGTCTTTGTATTGACTGACATGCATGGCACTCCCTTTTGAAAAAGCGATGTAATACACTGTAAAGTTCTATGTAATCCAATGTATTATAAAGAAGATTATGATGATAAAAAAAATAAAAAAATAAATTTAGAAAAAGAAAAAAATAAATTAATAAATGTAATTTACTTAAAAAAAAAAACAAACAACTCATGCTGAGCACTTGTGCATGCATGTCAAAAATCCTGGAATGGAGGAAAATGGAGAAGGGATTGTGGTGTGATCTTACCCCCAGGGGGTGATTTCTCCCTTTTCTTCTGTTTCTTTGGCAATTGCATGTGCCCTATAGCAAAAATTTCTCTCTAAATAAAAAAAGTCAAGATAAAAAAATCCACAATAGCCTAATTCTGTATATGCCTTACTAATGATGGGAAGGAATAATATCAGTCAGTGGTGACTTCCTCACTAGTGTACAGAAGGCATAGAATTGCTATAATCCAATATTACCCTCAAGTCTGCTATACCATCATGGCACAAATGAGCCTTATAACTTACAAAGAAGACACTTTCCAGAGAAAATTAGATTATCCTTAAATTTCAATGCTCCGCAAAATTAATCCACATACTCCCAAGAATAATATCTTCTTCTTTGTCCACTGACAATTCAAGTGTCAAGTATTCATTATATGATTTAATATGTATTAAGTATAAAGATTCTATTCTTGATCCCAGCATTTACCTCTTGCTATATTTTTTTCACTTACAAGTCTTTATATAAACTTTTTTTTCTTTCTTTCTTCCTTTCTTCCTTTTTTTTTAGGGGGGGGGAGAAGTTTTGCTATAGGGCATATGCACTCGCCAGAAAGACATAGAAAGACAGAGAGACAGAAAGAAAGTGAGAAATCACACCCCAGGGGGGATGGCCACACCACAGTCCCTTCTCCTCCATTCTCCTCTCAGGATCTTGGGCATGCACGCACACACGCCTGGCTTGAGTATAAGCCACTGGGTCCAGGACTTGAATTGCAGTTGACTACATGGGAGTCCAGCAATATAGCCATTACACTAATTTCTGGTCCTAGAAAATATTTTTTAAAAGATTTCATGATTTGGGGGCCGGCAGATGGTGTGGTGGTTAAGGTGCCGGATTCCCACATGGCCTACCATGGTTTGAGTCCCTTGCTTTCTCACTCCACCCCCCACCCCCTCAACTCTGTCCCTCTTTGGTCAAATTAAAATAAAGTTAAATAAAATAATTATTTTAATAAAAGATTTCATGATTTATTCATTTATTTTGCATTTATTCATTTATTTTTATAAAGATATGATATGAGGAAAGATATTTTAACTAATGTAAACTTTGGGGATGGCCAAATTGAGCCATTTAGCATGTATTACCAGGGTTGGCAGGTGGTGTGGTGTTT
>AAPY01806552.1:0-29217 GCA_000181375.1 Tupaia belangeri
GTCTCACTAGTGTTTGAAAGCAAGGCACTACGCGACCCCTTCACATGGCGAGGTTTACACTCGTTTCCTTTTGTCTCTCTCCATGACCATTTGTTCCTTTTTTTAAAACTTAAAAAATTAAAGAAGGAAACGAGCACTCGGGGCGAAAAATTTTCTATACTCAGATTTTATTACAATTCCCTCCTTCCTTTCTTTCCTCCTTTCCTTCCTTCTTTTATTCTCTTTTCTTTTTCGGTTTATCATGATAGAGTGTGCATGTCCACTCAAGCTTTGAGAGATTGAGAGAAGCACATTCAGGGTTTCATAGCTCTCCAGCTCATCAGAATCTTCGGCATGCACACTCATTCCCAGGCTTGTTTTTAGCCTGACCTGAGGATCCAGATTCATGGTCAACAATATGTCTTTCAAGACTGCAGTTACATTTGCTATTGACTCCAAGCTGGACATGCATTATGAGTTTTTGTTTTGTTTTTGGTACAGGGCATGTGTGCGAGAGAGAGAAAGAGAGAGAGAGGAAGAAAGAATGATGGAAGGAAAGAAGGAAAAATCTCAACCAAAGGGAGATCACCATGCATCAGTTTCTTCTCCTTCATTCTTCTCTCAGGGTTTTGGGCACATATGCACATGTACCTTTTCAGCTTTTCAAGGGCACATGTGCACATGTGCCTGGACTGCTTTTCACAGTGTTGGGGACTGGACTTGAACCATGGTTGGCCATATAGGACTCAGCTGCATTAACTCTCATGCCACAGGGTGGCCTACCAATTTCTATTTCAATTTGACTTTATTTATACATTTTGATTCTATTATGGTCTCTAGATCTTTGTCTGTGATTGCCATTTTGTAGTTTTACAATATTTGTTATTGTCAGTTACTACAGTACTGTAATTCAGAAATTGTCTATCTATATATGTATTCATATTTTGACATTCTAGGTAAATTTTGGAATTTTGGCTCCTTTTTCATAGAAGTAACATACTGGAGTGTTGATAGGTTATTTATATTAGTGACAGAGATAGCACTTCATTTTGATGAATTTTGAGAAAGTGGTCATCTTAGTAAAGGTGAATTTTTCGTCATGTACATATGTTTAACCACGTTTTTTCATGGCTATACATTTTTATTTTCTCATATATTCTGCATATTTGTTTCTAAAAACTTGCATACATATATATTACACAAATATCATATAACTTATGTTGAATTTTTTTTACTATTTATTAAATTGGACCTAAAATAAGGTTCACCCCTAAAAACTACTTCCCCTACACTATCCTATTCATTTATCCCTCATTGACTTCTTGCCTCTTCCACCTCACTTTCAAATATTTACACTAATGCTATGAATTCTTATCAT
The DNA here is from genome assembly GCA_000181375.1 of Tupaia belangeri. NCBI lineage: Eukaryota > Metazoa > Chordata > Mammalia > Scandentia > Tupaiidae > Tupaia > Tupaia belangeri. The sequence goes on from AAPY01806552.1 coordinate 1,358, forward strand.
AGTACTTACATTCTTGTATTTCTTTGAGTTTATGCTGGTTGTATGTGTGTCTGGGAGTTTATTGAATCACTTCCTTAAAATGTAGATAACAGTTCTACATGTTTATTGATACTATTTAGCTTTATTTACTTGATTTTGGTATTTTCACATTTACTAAAGATATTATACATGTTTTACACATTTATTGAACATTTAGAAATCTACCTAAAGTGTCTGCAAAAGTGTCTTTGCCTACTATTCTTTGGGAGTGCTCTCTTTTTTTCTAATAACAAATGCTTAGTTATGGGACCAGCACAGGGCATGGTTTTAGGGCACTGGACTCCCACATGACCAACCATGATTTGAATCTTGGACCTGGTAGCTTTCTCTTTCTCTCTCTTTCTCACTCTGTCTCTTTCTGATGATCATGTGTTCCCTGTAGCAAATAGAAAAAAAAAAAAGATAAACAAAATTAAATAAATCTAAAAAAATGTTTAGTTACTACTTGGGTGTCAGGAGACTCATAAACTATTAAGATCCTGTTTTTAAAAAAGTTTCCTTTTAAAAAGATAAGTATGTTTAATTAGATGTGTGGTCATTAGTTTCTCCCACTCTGTCATTTCTCTTTACACCTTTAAGTGTGTCATTTGATGAATAGAACTTGTATTTTAATGTAATCCAATTATAAATTATTCAGAATATTATTTTGCATAACTCTTAAATGGTATCTTTGGAAATAATTTATTGTGCCATGAGCAAAAGGTACATCATCATTTTTTTTTGAGAGGTTTTCGCTATAGGGCGCGTGTGCTCGCCAGACAGACAGAGAGAGACAGAGACACAGAAAGCAAGAAATCCTCCGGGGGGAATGGCCACGCTGCAATACCTTCTCATTCTCCTCTTGGGATCTTGGGCATGCACGCATACGCGCCCAGTGAGAGTTTTAAGCCACCAGGTCCAGGACGTGAACTGTGGTCGACTACATGGGAGTCCAGTGACATAGCCATTACACTAACTGCTGGTCCCTACATCATCATTTTTTGCTATACAGATATAATATTGTCTCTCCACAGCTAATGTTTTTTTTGAAAATATTCTTTTTTCCCTGATTGTCTAAAATGTTGTCTCTGTAACTGATATAAGTTGCCAAAAGCCAGGGGTATTTTTAAGAGTTTCTCTTGTCAGTTCAACTGGTCTATTTTTTCACCTCATTTCTAGTTTTACACTGTCTGATTGGTATTCCTTTTAACATTTTTATTTGTGTGTGTGTGTGTGTGTGTGTGTGTGTGTGTGTTATTTTTGCAATAATACATATTTCTGTTACCAAAATTGCCAGATTTCTGGTTTTTTTAAGAGATTTTTGCTATAGGGCACAGATGCTCACTAGAAAGACAGAGAGAGACGGACAGAAAGTGAGAAATCATCCCCTCGGGGGGCGGGTGGTGGTGGTGGACATCCTGTAGTCCCTTCTCCTCAATTGTCCTTTCAGGATCTTGGGCACATATGTACATGTGCCCAGCATGAATTTTCAGTCACTGGTTCTGGGACTCAAACCTCTGTCAACTAGGAGGAAGTCTAGTTACATAACCATTACGCTATCTGTTGGTCTCGTTCATTTAATTTCTCTTATTTTAAAAAACTATTTTGCATTGCTAATCATCTCCAAATGTTTATTTTTATTATCTTTGTTCCTTATACTATTCTCTTTTCCAATCATCTTTTAGTAAAATTTTCCTTTCATACACTATTAAGATCGATTAACTAATGATTTCTTAGTCTTCATTTTTATTTTACTTATTTATTTGTTAAGTTTTACAGTGGGGCTCTTTTGTTTATTGGGGAGAGAGAACAAGTAGAGAAAGAGGGAGGCCAGTGAGTGGCAGAATGATTAGGCACTGGTGTTAGTTTAAACTGGTTTTAAATTTTTACTTCGTCAATTATTATTGAATTGTAAATAAATTAGTACATTTCCTGCTAATTTGACTGCCTCTTTTAAATATATGTGTTGAAATCTTGTTTTTATTTATTTTACATTTAAATATTGCTCATCTTTACAGCACACAAAATGAATTTTCCAAGCATGAATACAGTGTATGTTAGTCCAGTCATACATACTACTGTACACATTATCATCGGCAGATTATTTTTCATTTTTGTGTTCATTAAATATATTGCTTTTCTTTTCTTTGATTTCCTCCCTCCTTTTCTGTGTAGCCCATCCTCCTCCCACACTACCTCTTGTATCCACATTTGTTCTCCATGCTTTTACACATTCCAATATTTCTTTTTCTTCCATTGAGTGCTGACATTCAGAATATATTAAGTGGGAAATCTAATTCCTCACTTTCATAGTCTGGCTTGCCTCTCTTAACATTAAATCTTTCATATTTATCCACTTTCTATCAAATGCCAGGTTCTCATTGTTTTTCTTTTTTGTTGTTGTTGAGTAGTATTGCATAGTATATATGTGCAATAGTTTTTCAACCCATTCTTCTGTCCTTAGATATTTGGGTTGATGCCATGTCTTAGTAATTGTGAATAAGGCTGCAAAAAACATGGATATACAAATGTTTTTCCAACTGAGTGTATTTCTGTCCTTTGAGTAGATACTCAGGAATAGAATTGCCAGATCTTTTGGGAGTCTATTTTGAGGAATCTCCATATTATTCTGCACAGAGACTGAACTAATTTACTTTACCACCACCCATTTAAGAGAGTTCCATTTTCACTGCAGCCTCACCAGCACTTAGCATTTTTTATTTTTTGAATCTCAGCTATTCTGACTGGGGTTAGATGGTATCTCATTGTGGTTTTGATTAGCATCTCCCTTATAACAAGGGATGTTGAACATTTTCTCATATGCTTGTTGGCTGTTTGTATATCGTCCTTGGAGAGTTTGTCTGTTCAGCTCATTTGCCTATCTTTTAATTGGATTTCTTTTTACTTTCTTTTTCTTTTTGAGGAATAAGCCTCTCAAGTTTCCCATACTGGTTATCAATCTCCTATCTGAAACTGTTTGTAAGTATATTTTCCATTCTGACAGTTATCTCTTTATTCTTATTATTGTTTCTTTTGCTGCACAGAAGCTTTTTAATCAGATATAACGCCATTTCTCTATTTTCAGGATTTTTCCTGTGCCTTGGAGATTTTATTTAAGAAGTCTTTGCCTACTGTAATGTCTCCAAGAGGTTCTCTTTTGTGTTTCACCAGTAGTTTCATAGTTTGAGGGTTTTTATAGTTTGAGGCTTTATGTTTAGGTCTTTGGTTCATTTTTGACTTATTTGTTAATGGTGAGAAATAGGGGTCCATTTTTTTTAGAGAGGTTTTTGCTATACGGTGTGTGCGCTTGCCAGACAGAGAGAGACAGAGAGATAGAAAGCGAGAAATCACACCCCCCCAGGGGGGATGGCCATGCCGCAATCCCTTCTCCTCCATTCTCTTCTCGGGATCTTGGGCACGCACGCACATATGCCCAGCATGAGTTTAAGCCACTGGGTCTGGGACGTGAACCGCGGTCAACTACGTGGGAGTCCAGTGACATAGCCATTACGCTAACTGCTGGTCCCAATAGGGGTCCATTTTTATTTTTCTGCAGTTGGATATGCAATTTTTCCTGCACCATTTGCTGAAGAGATTTTCCTTTCCCCACTGAATTTTTTTGTCCCCTTTGTTGAAAATCAGTTCTGCATGTTCAGGGATTAATTTTATTCCATTGATTTACTGAATCCTGAATTCTGTAAATTCAGAAGTGAAGGCATAAAAAAAAAAAAAGCCTGTTTTTGTGCAAATACCATGCTGTTTAAATTACCACAGATCTATAATATATTTTGGAGTCAGAGAGTGAGTTGTCTCCTACTTCATTCTTTTTACATAGTATTGTTTTGGCAATGCAGGGTCTTTGATGATTCAAGTTAAATTTATGATTTTTTTTTAAGTCTGTGAAGAACATTTCTGGTAATTTGGTCAGGATTGCATTAAATTTATAGATTAATTTTGTTAGAATACATATTTTGATTATATTAAGTTTTCCAATCAAGGAACATGGATTATCTTTCCACATTGTTGTATCCTTTTTAATTTCCCCTTTAGTTTTTCATAGTTTTCCTCATAGAGGTCTTTGACTTCTTTGGTTAGGTTTATTCCTAGGCATCTTACACTTTTTGTGGCTATCACATATGGGCTTGCATTTTTTTTTCAATTCTACAATGCCTCACTCTTTTCACTGTTAGTGAATAGAAATGCTACAGACTATTGCATGTTGATTTTGTATCCTGTCACTTTACTGTATTCATTTATCACTTCTAGGAGGTTTTTGTGTGTGTGTGAATTCTTTTTTCTTTTATGTATATGATTGTATCATCTACAAAAAGGATATTTTTACTTCTTCGTATCCTATTTGAATACATTTACTTTATTCTCTTGTCTGATTGCATCGGCTAGGAGTTCCAGCACTATATTGAAAAGGAGAGGAGAAAGTGGGCAACCTTGTCTTGTTCCAGTGTTTAGTAAAAAAATCTTTCATATTTTGCCCCTTCAGTATGAAAACTCATATAGGTTTTTCATATATGGCTTTTATTGTGTTGAGAAATGTTTGTTCTATTCTGATTTTGCTGAGAGTCTTAATCACAAAGGGATATTGTATTTTATCAGATGCTTTTTGTTTTCCAATTGATACAATCACATAGTTTTTATCTTTTCTTCTGCTAATATGATTATATTCTGCTATATTACTTTTATTATTTTGTGTACAGTGAGCCACTTTTGATCCATGAAATAACGCCTACCTAGTTTTTGTGTATAATCTTATAATGTGTAATTGGATACAGTTTGCTAATAACTTGTTCAGAATTTTTATATCTGTATTCAACAGAGATATATTCTCCTGTTTTTGTTGTTGTTGTAGTTTTCTTTTTTTGTTATGAACTTGCTTATTTTTGGGATGAGAGTGATGGAAGTTTTATAGAATAAGTTTGGGATTATTCATTCCTTTTGGATCTTTAGAAATAGTACACTGACTGAGAGTTAGCTCTTTAAAAGTTCTGTAGAATTCAGAAGTGAAGCCATCAAGAACTGAGCTTTTTGTTGTTGGGAGATTCTCTATTACTGATTCAATAACATTGCTTTTTATTGGTCTTGTTAGGCTTTATGTGTCTTCCTTATTCAGTCTTGTAAATTATATGTGTCCGGAAATTTTCCATCATTTTTATTATTTATTTATATTTAAGTTTTATTCATCTTACCTACATGTTCTTGTTTATAGATATAATTGCTCATAGTATTCTTTCATGATCTTTTGTGTTGAGTTGTGGAAAAACATGAAAAAATGTGTGATGACTTTTCCAACAAACTAGCATTTCTGGTATGTATGTTTTAATATTGCCTGTTTTATTACTAATTTCATTTACCTAACCCTTTCTCTGTGCTTCTTGATTAATCTAGCTGATGGCATTTCAATTTTATCTTCTCAGTGAACCAGCTTTTGGTTTTATTCATTTTCTGTATAGTTTATTTTCTATTTCATTTGTTTCTGCTCTACTTTTTATTATTTCTTTTTTCTCTTTCCCCCCATTTCTCTGAGGTGTGTTGTTTGGTTGTCTATTTGTCCCCTTTCAGTTTTTTCTTATGAGCACTAATTACTATGAACTCATCTCTTAAGACTGCTTTCACATGTCCCATAGGATATGAAAAATCATGTGTTTATTATCATTAGTGTCAATTTTTTTTCACTTAATTTCTTCAGTGGTTGCGAAGTCATTCAGTAGAAGGTTGTTTAGTTTCCATGTGTTTGTGTATTTTGGGGGATTTTCTCTGTAGTTAATCTCAAGTTTGTTTCCACTGTGGTCAGAGAAGATGGTGCATATAGTTTCTGTACCTTTTAATTTGTAAAGGGTTATTTTGTACCTATCATGTGGTCCATCTTCAAAAATGTTCAATATGGAGGTCAGAAAAATGTGTATTTTGTGGTTGTTGTTTGGAAAGTTCTATAGATGTCTGTCAAGCCAATTTGATTTATGGTATTGTTTAGATCTTATATCTCTTTGCTTAATTTTTGTCTAGATGATCTGTCCAAAGGAGATAGTAGGAGATATTAAGATCCCCATTGATTAGTGTATTGCTATCTGTCTCTCCTTTTAGATCTCACAGATTTTCTTTCATGTACTGAGTGCATAGATATTTATAAGTGCTATAGTTTCTGGATGAAGTAGTCTTTTACTTATTTATTTATTTTTACAAAACAATACATTTAAACATAGAAAAAGATCAATGTAGGGACCAGCAGTTAGCGTAATGGCTATGTTGCTGGACTCCCATGTAGTCGACCGCGGTTCCTGTCCTGGACCTGGTGACTTAAAACTCATGCCGAGTGCGTGTGCATGCATGCCCAAGATCCCAAGAGGAGAATGGAGGAGAAAGGATTGTGGCGTGGCCATCCCCCCTGGGGGGTGATTTCTCGCTTTCTGTCTCTCTGTCTCTGTCTGTCTGGTGAGCGCACACACCCTATAACAGAAACCTCTCCAAGAAAATAAAAAAAAAAAAGGAAAAAGATCAATATACATTTAATGCAAAATACAAACTAAAATTTTCATATGGTTATGTAGTATTCATTTAAAATTGTACTTAATCTCACATTTCTTTTTTTATTTTTTAATATATTTTTTAATTTAAAAAAAGCAGTTTTAACTATAATAAATAAAAAAAATGCCAAGGAACTTTGCTTATAACCTAAAGCCAGGAAACAGGCCTGGACTCTGTTCAAACAGTAGATACATAAACCCATGTTCCTATGGGTACATGGACAGGACAAAAATCCTTAAAACCGAAAAACAAAGCCTAGAAGAAAATCAGGAATGTTCCAGTCAAAAGTCACAAAATGACACTTCACCAGTTCAGTCTCATGTACTCAATCTATCCTCTGTTGTGGTTTGATCTTCCTCATTCAATTCTGGGATATAATATTTAACTCCAGACTTGTCCTTACAGTTAAGTTGGCCATTTTCTTAGTTTTTGAACTCCTATTTCTTTGTGTCTGCATTTAATTTTCTAGGTATAGCACTCCCTGGAGAACTTCTTAGAGATCTGTCTGGTGTTGGTATATTCTTTCAGGTTTTGCTTATCTGAGAATGTTCTTGTCTTTTCTTACCATATGAAGAATAATCTTGCTGGGTACCATATTCTTGGTTGAAATTGCTTTTCTCCTTAACACTTTGAGTATATTTTCCCATTCTTTCCTCACTTTTATTATTTCCAATGAGAGGTCTGCTGTTAGCTTGATGGGACACCCTTTGTAGGTAACTTGCCATTTTTCTCTTGCCAATTTTAGTATTTTTGCCTCTGTCTCTGGTTTTGCTCAATCTGTCTGTAATGTGTCTTGGAGAAGATCTTCTTGGATTGATTCTATTTGACGCCCTTTGTATTTTTGGAGACTGGATCTTTGTTTTGAGTGCCTCTCTAGGTTTGGAAAGTTTTCTTGCAGGATTTCAGGGAATAGATGATCAATGCTTTTATGAGTCTCTTTGCCTTCCAGGATACCAGTTATCCTGATGTTTGGACATTTGATGGTATATAATATTTCTCACATATTATGAATATTCTAAATTCTTTATCAGACATTTCCATTATTTCCATTAAACTGTCTGTGGATGAAAAGGCGTTATTCTTTTCTCTTGGAGGAGAGGTATTTTCTTGCTTTCCCATATTTCTTGTGACCCTGTGGTGATTTCTAGTCATCTGATGAATGGTGTGTTTTTTCCTAATTTTTGCAGTTCAATCTGAGCATTCAGGAGCATGTAGAAGGAGGTGATCTAGAATCTCTTCACTGTTCCTTTTTTATTCTTTTGTGTAGCAGATTCAGCAGGTATTGAGGAATATGTTATACCTAATAGTATTTGGATATTTGGCTATGGTTCCCTTAGATCTTTAAGTTTGGGTGCTGAAGGCTGAATTATCAGTAGAAAATCTTCATTTCTCTTTTTTCCCTGAAGTCACTAGTTCTCAGCAGCAATGGAGGAGTCTTCTTCTGAAGGTCTACCCCTTGCCTGTCAAATTAGACTTTTTAATGCTACATAGTGCCTTATTTTTTAAAAGGAATTATTATTTTATTTTATTTATTATTATTATTTTCTAATTTGCTATAGGGCACCTGCACTCACTATAGAGACAGGTAGACAGAGTCAGAGAGAGACAGAGAGAGACACAGAGAGAGAGAGAGAAATGAGAAAGAGTTCCACCAGTTCTAGTAGTCAAACTGTGGTCAGCCTTGTGGTCATAGAGTGCCATAATCACCATAACATCTATTTGTCCTGTAGTGTCCTTCTTTAACACTTCTTACGGTTTTTGTCATAGTCTATTTTGTCTGATATCAGTATAATGACTCCAGCATTGTTTTGATTTCCATTTGTATAGACTATCTTTCTCCAGCCCTTCAGTCTCAGTCTGTATATATCTTTACCCATGATGTATGTTTATTGTAGGCAGCATATAGATGCCTCCTGTTTTTTGTTTGTTTCTTGTTCATTTTTAATCTATTCAGTGAGTCCATGTCTTTTAATTATACAATTTAATCCACTAACATTCATTGCACTTATTGATGTGTGCAGAATTGTGCCAGCCATTGTGATAGCTGTTTTCCTGATTGCTTTTGTTCTCTTATTTCTGTTTGCCTCTTTTTAGTTTTCCTGATATAGTACACACTTCAGTACTTCGTGAACAGCTTGTCTAGTGTTGGTGAATTCTATTAGTCTTATATGAGAATGATTTTATGCGTTCTTCCATCTGAAAGATAATCTCACAAGGTAAAGTATTGGTTGAAATTGTCTTTCTTTTTAGCATTTTGAATATGTCTCCCCATTCTTTCATTGTTTGGATTGTTTCAGTCGAGATGTCTGATATTTGCCTAGTAGGATAACAACTTGAAAATGACTGTACATTTCTCTTTTGTCATTTTGAGAGCCTTGTCTTTGTCTTTGATTTTGACTAATCAGCTATGATGTGCCATTGAGTGGATCTTCTTACATTTATTCTACTTGGGGTCCTTTGTATTTGTTGGGTCTAATGTGTGAATGTTTCTGTAGGTTTGGAAAGTTTTCTTTGAGTATTTTATGGGATAGATTTTCTATGCTATTATCATATTCTCCACTTTCCAGAATACCAATTATTCAGATATTTTGGTGTTTAATGGTGTTTAGTATTTCTGGAATGTCATCTTTTTAAATTTTTTTTTTAATTTTATTTTTGGTTGTTCTGTCTGTCAATGATTTTGTCTTCCAGTCAGAGATTTTATCTTCTGCATGGTCTAATCTGCTATTAATACTTTCAAAGGAGATGTGTGTGTGTGTGTGTGTGTGTGTGTGTGTGTGTGTGTATAACAGTCTTTATCTCTTGGAGTTCTGTTTAATTCTTTTTTGTGGGCTGGTCACTTTTTTTTTTCTGTTTTCCCCAATCATTATTTTTATTATTCTAATTATTTTTATAAAACAGTCAATTGCTATTTCTCATTTTGCTTGTAAAAATACTTTGCCCATCATGAAATACTTCTCAGACCAATCCAGTTGAGAATACTATACATGTCATCATCAACAGTTAATAAGCCCTATCTGTTTCTCATTAACGTCCTGTCTCTCTATTGTTCACTTGCTATCTTTCTCTATCCTCTTCTCTTCACTTACCCCATTCCACACTGTCCTATTCTCATTAAGTACCTTCACTGTTTTTATGTCCTCCGATTTTTTGCTCTCTATTATAGAGTGCAGATAGTCGGTATATATTGAGTGGATACATACAATATCTTTCTTTCATAGCCTGGCTTACTTCACTCAGCAATAGATCCTCCATATCTGACCATTTTCTATCAAATTCCAGGGTCTTGTTATTTTTTATGGCTGAGTAGTATTCCATAGAGTATATATACCACACTTTTCCAATCCATTCATTGGTTTGTGCACATTTAGGTTGGTTCCATGTCTTGGCAATTGTGAATAATGCTGCAATAAACATTGATGTGCAAGCACTTTTCTGACTGAGCGTTCTCCTGTCTTTTGGGTAAATACCCAGAAGTGGGATTGCTGGATCAAATGGTAGTTCTATTTGTAGATCTTTTTTTTTTTTTTTTTGAGAGATTTTCACTGTAGGCACGTGCGCTCGCCAGACAGAGAGAGACATAGAGACAGAAAGCGAGAAATCACCTCCCAGGGGGGATGGTCACGCCGCAATCCCTTCTCCTCCATTCTCCTCTCGGGATCTTGGGCACGCACGCACACGCGCCCGGCGTGAGTTTTAAGCCACCGGGTCCGGGACATGAACCGCGGTCGACTACGTGGGAATCCAGCAACATAGCCATTACCTTTAAGACTTTGAAAGAGGCCCTCATAAGGGCGCCTGCATTAGGACTCCCTTGTCCAGACCAGCCATTTCAACTCTTTGTAATGGAGAAACCAGGAATTGCATTGGGAGTTTTAACTCGGCACATAGGCCCTGTTTCTAGACCAGTTGCATATCTGTCTAAGAAATTGGACCAAGTGGCTAAGGGATGGCCAAGTTGCCTTAAAGCAGTAGCTGCCACAGCCTTGCTTGCTGAAGAACCTCTTAAATGGACTGCAGGACAGCTCCTACAGGTGAGCACCCCTCATCAAGCCTCCAAAATTCTAGAATCCAAGGGGCCTATCTGGCTTTCTGATAACCGTATACTTAAATATCAGTTTATCCTTTTGGAACATCCTGAAATCAGGCTTAAGACCTGTACAATTTTAAATCCAGCCTCTCTTCCGCTGCCTGCAGAGGAGATGCCTATCCATGGCTGCCTCCAAATAATTAACGAAGTTTTTGCGAGCAAGGCACATCTGCAAGACCAGCCGCTCCCCCACTCAGATATAACCTGGTTTACAGATGGCAGTAGCTCAGTATCAAGGGGAACTAGACAGGCTGGCTATGCTATAGTCTCTCTTGAAAGTACTATAGAGGTTAAACCCTTGCCTCCTGGGGCTTCTTCCCAATTGACTGAGTTGATTGCTCTCACTAGGGCTTTGACCCTAGCAAAAGGAAAGAGAGCCACTATACATACGGATTCTAAGTATGCCTTCTTGATCATACATACCCATGCAGCAATTTGGAGGGAAAGGGGACTGTTAAATGCCAAAAATTCCCCAATTAAGTATGGACCCCAAATTTTAGAGCTTTTGGAGGCTGTGTATTTTCCTCTTGAAGTAGCTGTAGTACATTGTCGAGGACATCAAAAAGGGATAGATGAAGTTAGTCGAAGGAATCACCTGGCAGATAAGGCTGCTAAGTCTGCTTCCCAGCTTTTTCCTTCTGTTCTGGGAGCACTTATCTCTAGCCTACCACACCCTTTACCCACTCCAAACTACGCTCCAGCTGAAGCAGAGTGGGTGATTCAGCATAGTTATGCCTAAGGCCCACATGCTTGGTTTACAAATAGTTAAGTTTCATCTCCCCATGGCCTAACAATAAATTATTTTAATGGGACTTCATGAGTTTTATCATTTTGGAAAGAATTCTTTAATCCACTTCTGCAATTCTATATTTGTAGGCAAAAACTTATCCAAGGTTATTAGGCAAATTTTGCTAAACATGAATATGAAAGGCCTTTCCTTCACACAGACAGAGTAATAGATGCAGAAACCAATGCCATCCAGCAATATATTACACTTTTTCAAATCCAGAAGGCTCTCCAATCTTATGGAAACCAAGTCTTGCCAGCGACTCTCTGGGAGTTAACCATTTCCAACCAGGAGATAAAGTACTGGTAGAGACCTGGAGAGACAAAAATCCTAAAAATCAACCTCAGCCTACTGTTCTTTCAACCCCTACAGCAGTAAAAGTGCCAACATTCCCACTTGGATCCACGTTCCACGGATCAAGCTGGCTGCTGACCTGGAACCTCACCAGACTTCTCACACTTACACCTGTGAGCCTCTGGAGGACCTTTGATTTCTTTTCAAGAATTCTTGCTCAGATAAGTAATATGAACCCAGTCTTTTTCCTGCTTCTATATGTTCTTACTCAGGGATTTGTGACAATATTGCCTTCTTTTCAAGTTCTTCCAGATGCTTATACTCTTGTTAATCACACTGCTACTGTTTTAAATATCACACAACACTGGAAATGGGTCCAGGGAAGAGCCATTGGGAAGACTCTGTTGGCTCTGCTTGGCTCTACATAGCTGGGGCTGTGTTCAAGCAATACCATATGAACAATGGGCCACTCCCAGCTCCTCTCTCCACAGACATTAAACCAACAAATTCTTGGGGAGAAAAGGCAACCTTAGATATTCAGAGCCATTTTCTAGATGGTTTATGAATCTCTGAACTGACTGTTAGTGGAACACAAGTCTCTACTATATTCCAGAACTAGAAATAAGATCTTAAGGCAAGAATCTCTTTCTTCTTTGTTCAATATTAAGTTCTGGGCCAAACATAATGCCTCTCAGGGAACTTTCTGGACCTGTGGACATTGTGCTTATTTAGTCCTCCCACCTGGCTGAACAGGCCTATGTTCATTAGGCTATATAATTCCTGATATTAAAATGGCATGGGGAAATGCCTCCTTGCCAATTCCCCTCAGAACAAATGCTAGACTTTCCAAATGAGCAGGACCCCTAATTCCCTTGAGCATCGCTCTTAGTACTCTTATCGGCATAGGGGATATGGCTACTGGCAGTAGCTCTCTCAGATTACAACATCGGTTGTCTGCTGAAACAGTTGAAGCTTTCAGAGTTACAGCAGAAAGCCTAACAAGGATACAGGAACAATTAGATTCCTTGGCAGCGTGTTGTTTTATAAAACCGCAGAACCCTAGATCTTCTCACTGCAGGAGAAGGGGGAACTTGTATATACTTAAAAGAATGTTGTTTTTACATTAATTAATCTGGCTTAGTTCAAAAACATTAAAAATCCTCTTAAAGAGCCACAAAAATTGAAAAACTAAGATTTTCCTCATGGAACAATACAAACGGGCTTTTAAATCTCTTGTTGCCACTGGCAGGCTGGGTTATAATAATCATCTTAATCATAAGCTTTGACCTTCCATTGTTGCAAGCCTTTACTAAACTTGTTGCCAACCAAATACAATCTATCTTTGTTACAACAATATCAACCAGTACCTAATAATGTTGACCTCTCTTCTCTAGATGCAGCCACTATAACTTTCCATGATTCATACAAGGACACCTCTGAAGTCTCCGCCTAATCCTGGGGCTAGCCTGACAGAGCAAGGACTGAGGCTCTGACTCCCCTCTCTTTGGTCCATTTGTCAGCTGGAAGAAGATACAGAAGAAGAGACCTTCGGTCCATTTTTCTTCTGCCCATTTGTCAGCTGGAAGAAGCTACAGAAGAAGAGACCTTCGGTCCATTTTTCCTGCATGATTTCAGGGTCTCAATTCCTTGAAGGGGATATGTGGTAGGCAGTTAGTTAGTCATGAGCAGGCAGCCCTAAGAGAAAAGCGAAAGGCTCATCTAGCTCTGGGTGCCAGGAGGGCAAGGTAATTTGCCATCTTCCTTCCTTGGGACCTGAGGGAAGTACACAGGATGATTCTGAAATTTTTTCTCTTATCAGAAAGACCTAAGCAAGTGTTTTTGGTCAATGCCCCAATTCCTATTAGGGCAATAGACTAATTGGGCAGTCTAATTGGGGCAACCTGGCTCACATTGGGCATCATGCACAATTAGGTAATCAAGTTCCTCATTCTTTACCTGTGAGGAAGGGGCGCAGGTGCAGTAAAAGAACGTGTGGATTTTAGTTTAAAGAAGGGACATAGGCAGCATAAGGGGCCTCCACTAATGAATATTCATGACCTCTAGTAATAAAAGTAACGGTTAACTAGTACCAAGCATGGTTACCACTTGGCAATCCACCTGCCCAAGATCCTTTCTGGGTGTACTTCCTTTCTTTCCTTTCCTTTCTTTCTATTAAACTTTTTCTACCTACTTCATTCATGGTTGTGGTTTCATTTTGCGCCTAGGGACAGATCTCTAATTTTAGTGATCTGTACCCAAGGAACCAAGGACTTTACAACACAGCTCAACACTCTCCCATCCATTAACAGTACCAGCCTATGGATTATATAGGTATTAGAGGTACATAAACCTGACATTCCTAATAGCAGAAGCTAAAGAAATCTCCATCATGTAAGTGGGTAGATAGGGGAGGCCCTGAGAGGTAAAATGTCTTGTCCAGGTCACAGCCCTAAAAATAAGGATCCAGCAGTGATCCCCATTCTTTCTCAGAGCTCAGGGACTTCCCTATTTCTGTGGGTGGGCTATATGATATAGCTGTGTTCAGTTGTGGATACAGTATAGATGAGTGTGAGTAGCCCAGGGGAGACATTGGAGAAATAAGATCAGAATAGCCCAGGAAAAAGGGACCACAGGAAGTGGCCTCAGTTCATTAATAAATAGATCCCAACAGAACTTGGAATCCTGATAACTAGTCACCCACATTCTAGAAATAGCTTCTACTCATGTCTCTTAGCTGGAGTCCTGTGAGAGAGACAGATGTTTTGCTCCATCTCAACTTCCAAGGATTTGGGCTCAGAAAACTCCAGAGTGAGAACCTTTCCTAATTCTGCAGATATTTGTTATTCCCTTCCCATGGAATCTCCTGACAAGTCATGAGAAAGAATGCAAAGGTAACATGAGGCACTTTAGGGTTGGCCACCTCCCAGTCCCACCTAAAATATTTCTCACTCTTCTCTTTGGTTGGTGAGAATGTGAGGACAAGTGAGGGTGAACATGCTCTTGTCAAGAGTAAGTGGTTAAGAAGGTAGAGGTCCTGTGGACTCATTGGGTATACACCGCAGGTGATGGCTGGCAGAGCAGTAAGGGGAGTGCTGCAGCAGAGCCCATATGTCCTTTGACATTAACCCTGAGCTCTGAGCTGTCATCTGTTTTTATCCCAGGACTGTGTTCTGTAAGGACACTGCTATTTGCCTGATTCAGGATCAGAAAGTCACATAGGCGGAAAGAATGACAGGAGGAGGCAGGTCTCTGGTGCTTCTTGTAGTCACTGCCATTCGCTGATGTCTCCAGGAGATTTCCATGGTCAGTGGGGACCCCTCTTCCCTCTGTCTAGGTGAGGGACAGTTACCCATACAACAGTCAAGAGGGGTCAAGTTGGCTTCAGTAAGTGCAGAGTGGAGGATCCTCCACAAGCTGGGCCTGGAGATGTCTGAGGAGGCTTCTGGTCAATTCTGCCCTGAAGATTTCCAGGGATCCTCCCAAGGCTCTTGTTCTTCAATAGCTCATGGGACCTACCCCAGGGAGTCTGAGCTTCCTCCCCTCCTTCACCGTATCATACAGCTTATTCTTGATCAGATGCAAAATCAATTTTTATGTTTTCAGAGGAATATGTGAGAAAAATACTTTGTAGTTTGTTTTAGCTTCATGTTATGAATACCAGTGTTTGCATGTGGCTGGGGATCATTTTGAGTTCACCTTCCCTTTATTATTCTATACCAGTGCAGAAGTGCATCAGCCCATATTCTCGATGACATGCAGGTGGGGGCCTTCAGGGTAGACACATGAGAGAACCTGGAAGAGCACCTGGAGCCTTCTAGAAGGGCAGCCCCTTCTGCATTGCCTACTTCCTGTACACCTACCCAATGTTCCCCACCTCCCAACAAAACCTGGGCCTGCTGTTCCAAAGGTAAATGTTCCCTCCCCAACAGTACTGTGCCACCTTGGCCACTTGCTAGCTATGTGTTAGGAAGGTCTCTTCACCTTTATGAGTCTCAGTTTTCTCCTGTGAAAACTGAGGTAAAAGAAGACCAAACACACAGGGTTATTTCAATGTCTCAGATGAGCCAGGGGAAGTGCAGCCCCAGGGCTGGCCTTGTGGGAAGGTCTGCCAAAGCGTTGTGCTTCCTTTTGTTAATAACTTTACAAAAGCACAAATACATGAAAATATAACTGCAATGTTGACAAGAATATAATTAATCTACCCACCTATAGGCATCTCACCAGTTTTATTAGTACTTATTAGCATATTTCTGTGTATGTGCATGTTTAGTTTTTGGTATTTTGTTTTATATGTAGGTTTATTTCCCTATTGACTTAGTAAAAATACAAATGCTTTTAATCACACAATTTATCTTCTGTTGTCCTTTAACCACATCCCATTTTTCTTCTGCTCACCACTATGGCCATCCTTATTTGCAACCACAAGTTTCTTTCCCATTTTCATATATTTTTCATTCCAAGGAGTTTATATAGATGGGATCAAAAATTACCTAGTATTTTGTGATTGGACTTTCCAATTCACATCATTTTCTGGAGAGTCATTTAAATAGTCATGTAATTTGTTAACTTTATTCCTATTGAGTAATTTTTCATGGTATGGATACACTACACTGAGCATTCATACAGTCAAGGCATATCAATTATTTTTATTTTGATTTTTACTTATTATAAATAAGCCACCGTGACCACTTATGTATACTGTTTATGTCTATGTGTAATAGTAATGCTTCTCATTACTCTGGAAATTTTGTAGCTAACAGGGTGACAGGGTAGGTATAAGTTTAGTTTTATTCAAAACTGCCTAGCTGGTGCCAGCTGGTAGCATTGTGGTTAAAGCTGCTGGATCTCACATGACTGGCTGCATGGTTCAAATCTTAGTCTCAGCATCTTGAAAACCATGCCAAGCACAGGTATGTGTATGCCCATAACACTAAAATGGAGAAATAGAGAAGGGATTGTGCTGTGATCATGCCCATGAAGGTACTATTTTGCTTTCCATATCTGTATTTCTGGTGAGTGTATGCACTCTCTTGCAAATTAAAAAATGAAAGGAACTCCCTAGCTGTCCTCCAAAAGGGCTATATCATTTTGTATTCTCATTATCAATGGATGAGTGATTATTTCTTTAGTTTTTTTTCTCCTGAGTTGACTTTATGTCATTTTTTTATACTTTATGCACTCTGATAGGCGTGTATTTATAACTCATTGCTCTAAAATAAATCTAATAAATGGCTGATAATAAGGCTTATTAAATAAATATGTTTATATGACATCTGTATTTTATTTCTGGTAAAATGTCTACTCATGGCTTTATCCCCTTTTCTTAAGCCAATTTTTTGTTTTCTTCTGGAGAATATTGGAGTTATGTTTTTGGATACTAGTCTTGATGAGATAAAGGTTTTCTTTTTTTGAATTTGGGAATTCTGTTTATATTCTAAATGCTAGCTTTTATTAGGTAGAAGACCTTTTTCCTTCAGAAAGAATGGACTTGAGGGGCCAGCAGGTGGCATGTGAGTTAAGGCACTGGACTCTCACATGGTTGACTGTGGTTTGAGTTCTAGAGCTGGTAGCCTGAAAATAACAGAGTGAATATGTGTGTGTGTCCTTAATCCTGAGAGGAAAATGGAGTAGAAGGGACTGTGGCTTGGCCATCACCCCAGTGAGTGATTTCTAACTCTTCAGTCTCTCTCTGGTGAGTGAACATATTCTATGGCAAAACCTTTTAAAAAAAGGAACTTGCAAACACTTCTTTCCATTCTATTGTTTGCCTTTACATTTATTAAATTTATATGTTAACAATGAAAATAAATTGTATCTTGGGAACCAGCAGTTAGCGTAATGGCTATGTCGTTGGACTCCCACGTAGTCGACCGCAGTTCACGTCCTGGACCCGGTGGTTTAAAACTCACGCCGGGCACGTGTGCGTGTGTGCCCAAGATCCCGAGAGGAGAAGGGATTGCGGCGTGACCGTCCCCCCTGGGGGGTGATTTCTCACTTTCTGTCTCTATGTCTCTCTCTGTCTATCTGGCGAGCACACGCGCCCTACAGTGAAAATCTCTCCAAAATAAATAAATAAATGAATAAATAAATAAAATAAATAAATAAATAAATAAATTGTATCTCAAAAACATCAAACTAAATTCAAGCTGCATGTGTTACTGTAAATGGTAAGAATGTGTAGAATCCTATGTAACCTGTGGCATGGTGCTTTATTGTCCTTTTGACACAAGAGTGGGCTCCTCTAGGGTACAAACTGAGGAGGAGCCCAACCCAGACCTGAGCCAGAAAATGATGGATACTGAAGTAGCCTCCTGGGTTCTCTTCTGTCTCATCTCAAAATCTGGTGAGCTTGACAACATGTGTGAAGTATTGTCTTCACTTCAAAGATTTCTTGTATATTTGAAATTTGTGTTAGACTGGAAGAGTGATTTGCCTATTTCTGTCATTTTCTACTAATGTATTAATACAAATCAAAGTAGTTAACATTTTGCCTGCTGAGGGAATGCTGGGAAATACATCTGTAACATGTATAATAATTACTGGTCAAACAAGTACACGTAGTGGGCAATTTCTATGTGTTTGCATGAAATGAGAGCCAGAAAGATGAGTAAAGTGTAACACTTATATTCATAGAACAAGCATACTATTTGGAGACTTGTTGACAACTGTTCTGTACATGTAAGTGCCTTGATCCAAGCAAATAAGGCCGGGATACCCCTTAACTACTATTTGATGAATAATTGTTATTTCTTGAATGGTAGAGATAGGCATAGTGGGGAGAGAATCCAGCCTGTGAAGTGGACAGAAGGTGAGTTTTCTAAAGGAAGGATGATTGAACGTGTAGATGGTGGATGTTCCTGAATTCTGAAGTGTACAGGGCAGATCTTTAGAGACTTGACACTGAGAAGACAGCAGGAGAAATTGTAGTAAGACATTCCAGCACTCAGAATGAGCTGTTTTGTGAGAACAGTACTCCTGTCTCCAGGAATGATGAGGGGTGGCAATAAGTTCTTGGCTGTGGAGGGCCAACAAGGTAACAGCACATGTTACCCACTTTAGTTGGTTGTCTGGAATATAGACCCTACTTAAAATTTCTGCAGCGATTATTTTGAAGATGTTCTGTACAGTACAAGATACTTAGGATGTTAATAACTATTAATACATAGATACTGAGCTAAAATAGTTTCTGAAAATAAAAATGCTCATTGAGAATACCAACGTGTGAAATTATGGAAATGTTCAGAATTGCAATACAGTTAGAAATTGCTTTCAAATTATTGGGTCATGTTTACATTCATCTCCAAAGTATTTGCATTTATAAATTGTCTCAAGAAGCATGAAGCAAAACAAGTTGAATGTGAAGAAGAGAAAGAAATTTATACCTAGTAGACTATAGGTAGAAATTTGTTCTTCATGAGGCAAAACTTCAACTCTCTGCCCTTAGGTCCAGGTCCTGCCTGGAAATTCCCAGCCCTGAACCCAAGGCTGCATCCTCACCTTCAAAGTGAATAGGGTTGAAATGGAAATAAGGGTTCGAAGGTCTTTGTTTAATGGCAAATTTTGCAGGAACTGGAGTTCACATTCTATTGTCCATTCCCACCACAGACCACCCCAGATTTGAATTATTAGCTATACAACCTGCTCTCAGAACCAGAGTGTGGACTTTTGCATCTCAAACCACATTGATCCAAAGGTCCCCACCAGCCTGAGTCAAACCTCCAGGCACTAGCTGTAAAAGGACTTTGTAGGCACCATTTTACCTTATGAAAAAAACCTCAGCACTCAGCATCAGCCCCTCACAGCTGTAGGTTTTTCCCTTGAATCATGTAAAACATTTAACTTGAGTAGGTGTAGACAGCCCAGCCTCCTGGACCCCAAACTATCCAGATGGACCCAGCATAGAACTTTTAGGAGAGAAAATGAACCAGGGTGGTAGGAGGAGGGGTGAGCTTAGACCCTTCCCACATGAAATTCTGACTCATATTCCTACACACAAAACCCCCTTCATTCAGTGTTCTGTCCACACAGGGAAGAAGCAATAAGTTCCTGGCCATTGGAGACCAACAAGGTAACAGCACATGTTACCCACTTTAGTTGATCATCTTATTGCCTCTCACCCCTTCTATAGGTCACACTCACATGGCCATGCCCATACCCTAGGAGTTCTCTCTTTTGTCTCCTACATTTCTACCCACTCAGATGCAGTTCCAGAAGAGCTTCTCCTCAGGAATGGAATACATTTTCAAGTCATTCTTGGTGGTTTCTCACATTGCTAAGTCCAGTGCACCTGGGGCCCAGGGGTTGCAGTGAACATCATGTTCCCTAACTCACACCTCCACTCCGTAGAAATTTTTTGAGAGGTTTTTGCTACAGGGCGCATGCACTCGCCAGAAAGGCAGAGAGAGACAGAGAGACAGAAAGTGAGAAAGCACCCCCCAGAGGGGATGGCCATGCCACAATCCCTTCTCCCTTTTCCTCTTGAGATCTTGGGCACACATGCACACAAACCTAGTTGAACAAATTATTCTGACCCTCTATCTCTTTTTTTTTTACATGTGGTCTGGTCACTTAATGGTCTGGGGTTGAGCTTTTCCAGCTAAGAACAAGTTCTCCTCCAGAACCTCTTGTCTTTCTCTGCAGATGTTGAAGGCAGGGCTGGGCTGACATTGCATTTTGTTCCAGCAGTGACCATCTGTTCATGATAAATAAGATGCCCAGAGTTATTTCTAGCTACAGCTAACACTGTTTCACAGTATTTATTTGTCAATAATTATACCTTCTCAATGGTTATATTTCACATATATTTTAATATTTAATGGTTCTCTGGGAAAGGAGTTATTAAACATTTGAGAGGGGTCAGTAGGTGGCACGGTGGTCAAAGAGCTGGACTCCCACATGGCTGACCATAGTTTGAGTCCTGGGCCATGCAGCTTGCTTTATTTCTCTCTCTCTCTCTACCTATAGCAAATTAAAAAATAATATTATATTATTCTTTTAAAAATTAAAAAAATTGAATCCACGTAATCGAAATCATGAAAGCAAAGTCTCTCCTGCTCAAGGGTATGAATTATGGTCTGACATCTTCTGGTGCTGATTTTGCTCTGCTGGTCTCCTGCACTCTTTCCTACCAGACCTCATACATATTAAGGTACAAGCCTGAGGAAGGGAGAGCCAGGACTGTTTAAACAAAGAACAAAGAATCTTTGCAGTGAGGAGAGCACGTGACTCTGGAAAGCATATTGGAGAAAGAGACAGAGCACAGGGAGGCTAGGAAGCTTAAGAATAA
Source organism: Tupaia belangeri (assembly GCA_000181375.1). Lineage (NCBI taxonomy): Eukaryota > Metazoa > Chordata > Mammalia > Scandentia > Tupaiidae > Tupaia > Tupaia belangeri. Next base: position 22,370 of record AAPY01806552.1, read on the forward strand.
GACAGAGGAGAAGCTTGGGACTCACTTTCCTAGTGGCCCTGACCTCAGCAGAGAGTGGTATAGTCTGTGGGGTCTGTACATGGAAGGGGACTCAGCCCAGCCACAGACTCAGGGCTGGCTTTGGGGTGTAGGCTTTACTAGGTTGGAAGGTGTTCTGCAGAAAGCATAGAAATACCTCACCTGCTGGTCCCTGTGTGAGAGTGTGTGGTCCTGAGTCAGGAAAATTAGAAAAGGAAAGTCACAGCAAAGGGAGGAGGAACAAAAATGGGACAGATAAAAACAGAAAACAAGTTTTATATTCTACCCCTTCAGAGGACAGAAGGAGAACAAATTAATAAATGGGAGTGAGGTAGACTGACTATTCTAACCATAGACCCTTAAGCTATATATGTAAATCTGCAGACATACACAATTGAGCAACTGGACAAATGAAGAGCATCAGATTCTACCCCCATATACCCTTAAAAAGTAGCCCATTTCTAGATGAAGGGACTCTTGAGTTATATTGCTAAAGTCTGCTCCTAAGCCTACAAATGTACTACCACCAAATAAATCTGCTTGCTCTTTAATATTACCCATGTGCTGCATTCAGTTCTTTGAGACACCAAGAACCTGATTCTTCTGAGACCTTGCAACCTCTCCAGCAGCATAGCTATTGTGGTGAGCAAGTCAAGAAGTAAGCCTCTATGCTATTCCTTAAACTCTTTGTCATTTTCATATTCATTTCTATGGAATCTCTTAGCTAAATTAGGACAATAGAGGAAAGATTAATAGCTCTTGGTATGGGCAACTCTCTTACAGGGCCAGAAACTGCTTCTGGAATGACCTATTAGTTCTGCAAGCCCCTAGAGGTGAGAGAGTCTCCTTTTCTTTCCATCTTTCCTTTCACCTTTAATTCCACTGGGTCTTCTGACCAACATGAGTCAGTCTGCATGGAATTGATGGTTCTTGGCATGGACACCTGCCATATAGGACTGAAAGTCCCTCTGGCTCAACCATTGAGTACTTTTTTTTTTTTTTTTTGGAGAGGTTTTTGCTATAGAGCACGTGTGCTCGCCAGACAGATAGAAAGAGACAGAGAGATAGAAAGCGAGAATTTACCCCCCAGAAGGGATGGCCACGCCGCAATCCCTTCTCCTCCGTTCTCCTCTCGGGATCTTGGGCACGCACACAAACGCGCCTGGCATGAGTTTAAGCCACCGGGTCTGGGACTCAAACCACGGTCAACTACGTGGGAGTCCACCGACAAAGCCATTATGCTAACTGCTGGTCCCAACCATTGAGTACTTTAGCCTTTAGGAGTGACAGCCCCCTTCTTCTTTTTATTTATGATCATATTACAGATACAGGTCAGAGAGTTAAAAGCCAGTAGGGTATCTACCACTTAAAGTTGCCTGTGTGAGGATAATCTGATCTTAAAATAAGTGAAGGACTTACCTGGCATAAGGTAAATCAAAGCACCAGTCAGGCTCATGTTTCTTTGGACCTAATAAAAATTCTTGATGACATGTGTCTCTTTATCTTTCTTGGGACCTTTTTTCCCTCCTTTCTCTGATCCCTCTCATTTTCTTCTGCCTGGATCCTATTTTTGTCCGGAGACATCATTTTTTTCCTGCCTGGGGAAGAAGATACTCTGAGGAAAGGCGCTCCAATATGTCATCCCTTCCTCATACTCCTGCTTCCAAAGGCACTTCCCAGGTCACATTAAATTGGTTATACTTAACATTTGTATTACCCACTCAGATTATTGTGGGTACTCATGTTGCTTGTATATCTATTGGAGGCCAAATATGTGGAAGAAATAATTAAGGACCCTAGAATCTAGTGGTCAGGATACCAGGATATATGCCAGGGGACTGGTATGTGCCTCCATTTATGTTGTTCCCTTAGTCATTGTAGGGAGACCCACACTTACAGACTCCCTCACTTTATAGGTAGACTTTTTTCTATTTGTGAATACTCTTCTGAGGCCCAGGGTGAATTGCTCACACTCCAGCACCTGGACCTCCACAGTGCTTTCTAACAAGTTTTTCTGCTTCAAGTTTAGAGCATTTTTCTGCTTAGACAGTCACATTTACTCCCACTTATGCATGAAGCAAGAATTTTTCTTATAACCTTCCTCATGAGCTAAGTCAACTAGCTCAAAAATGTAAAGAAATGTAGACTTTTGTAAATATTTTGGAGGGATACAACCAAGAACCAGGCCTATCAGGAAAAACTCTAAATAAGACCAGAGAAAATATGTACCTTATCTATGGCTTCTGTCTTTAAACTCTCAATGTTTTCTCAGTCATTCCTGGGAAAAATATGCCTATCACTTTTGCCCATTTAAGGTTATACTTGTTTTTCTTACTTGACTGATATGCCACTATGAGACCTCTGCCTTTTTTCAACACAATGACAGACAATTTTCCTCCAGACTTCTCGTCTTTCTTTATCTCTTCCCATCTTGTTTTTTTTTTTTTTCCACCGAAGGCATATCCTAGCTTTATTAAAGGGCCCAAGCTGTAGAGTCAATATAAAAACACAAAAAGTTCCATCAGTTTAATAACAATAAAAATAAACCAAAAATGGAAAACTGAAGAGGCAGGGGAAGAAACCCATAGGCCAGGGGCACGAGGAGTCCTGCTTATGGCATCCAGGCTGACCACAGGGTTTACTGGTATTGCTATCGCTACAAGGTCTGGAGTCAACCGAATTGTCCTTTAGGAGTCCACTGATCATTTTGGGTCAGGACCCTTTACTTCTTCTGGGGTATGCTCAGCTTTCTGCATGCCCCATATCTTGTCCAGCAGGCCAGATATGAAGGCCTCAATGGGTTTGTAACAGTCAACCAGCAGCTCTCTGACCCCAAGCCTGGGTATTGTCACTCTCCATGTCTAGGAGCTTGTCCACATCCATCTCCAGCTCTGGGATCTCCTCTTCCTGGCAGTTATACAAGCACGTAAGTTGCTCCAGGATCCACTCCTCCAGGTTCAGGTGTTTCCGTAGTTCCTTGTGGTCATACCTGAAGGTGACCTTCCAGTGCCTCATAGACCCTCATTGTCAGTGTCACCTGGGCCCTTGCTTGCAGCCCCAGGGGGACTCTGAAAGTAGATGTGAGGCCCTGGGGCACCACTGCCTGGCAGTCAATGCCAGGCCTCTGGGGAGCCACTATCAACCATCTGGCTGTTGGGGCCACAGGGCCATGTGAGTCGTCAGGCCTCTCCCTGTGCCACTGCCTGTGGGACACTTGCTGGCTGGCTCCTGGCTGCTGGTTTGGGTTAGCTCTCCAGGTCAGTTCCTAGCAAGCTCCCTGTCTTCTTCAGAGTTTTCCTTCCTAGACCATTTTTTCTGTCATTCACTAGAATGGCTTTTTCCAGAGGGATGACTTACTCTTGGTCCTTTCTATGCCTGGAGTTGTTTTCATTTTAGACACCAAATTGGAGTCTCAAAGGAGATGTCCATAAAAAATGACTATCTCTAAAAGGGATTAAAAGACCTACTGCATTTTAGGAGCCTCACTTGGGCTAAACTATGTTTCTCCTCTCCAAGGTAAAACCAGATGAAGAATAGGTCATAGCTAACAGAAGGATTTCAAGGATCCTGGAGTATCTCAGGCTGAAGATGTTCAGCCAAGAAAATGATCCTAGGGACCAAAAAGGACAATAGCAAGCTGTGAATGTCCAGGCCAGTCCTGGAGTTTAGCTTGCCTTCAAGGGATGCCTTGGATGGGATCTTAACTCTAGAATGCTATAAAAGCAAGAGATACCCCAAAGAAGCCAGGATGCACCAACAAGGCCAAGAGTATGTGGCCATCGAGCAGTTTCTATAAGGAAACTGATGGGGACAAATTGTCAGAAATGCCTAGCTTGTTCACACTGAGTCATTCATTGCCTAGTGGAACACCCCAGGACATGTCTCTGCCTCTAGGTTGCCTACTCCCTTGTCTGTTATTCATTTCTTTACTGGTGTCATGGGAAACAACCACTCTACCCCACCCCCAGGACTCACCTCATGGCTTTATCTTTAATAATTGGGAAAAATTTGATCCTGGTAATTGTTGTTTATATATAGAAATGCTACAGATTTATGTATGTTGATTTTCTATCCTTCCACTTTACTGTATTTATTTATTACTTTGAGAAGGTTTTTCATGGATACCTTTGGGTCTTCTGTGTATATGATCACATCACATACAAATAGAGATCATTTCAACTCTTCTTTCCCTATTGGAATTCCTTTATTTCATTCTCTTGTCTGATCTCATTGGCTAGAAATTCTTGTACTATATTAAAAATTATTGGAGAGGGAACCAGCAGTTAGCATAATGGCTATGTCACTGGACTCCCATGTAGTTGACCATGGTTCGCGTCCTGGAATGGTGGCTTAAAAAACACACTGGGTGCATGCGCGTGCATTCATGGGTGCCCAAGATCCTGAGAGGAGAATGGAGGAGAAGGGATTGCGGCGTGACCATCCCCCCTAGGGGGTGATTTCTCGCTTTCTGTCTCTATGTCTCTCTCTGTCTGTCTGGTGAGTGCACACGCCCTATAGTGGAAACCCCCCAAAAATATATATTGGAGAAAGTGAAGAGCCTTGTCTGGTACCAATTTTTAGTGGAAAAGCTCCCCATTCAGTATAATGTTAGCTATAGGTTTTTGATAGATGACATTGATTTTGATAAGCAATTATGCTTCTATGTCAGTTTTGCTGAGAGTCATATTCATGAAGAGATTTTGAATTTCTTAAATGCTTCTTCTGCATTGATTTAAATGGTCATTTAATTTTTTATCTTTCTGTCTGTTGAGATGGTCTATTTCATTCATGGTTTTGTGTATGTTGAACCACCCTTACATCTCTGGAATAAAGCCCACTTGGTCATGATGAATAATCTTTTTCATGTGTTGCTGGATATGATTTGCTAATATCTAATTGAAAAATTTTGTATTTTGTATATTCCTCAGAGATATTGGTTTGTAGTTTTCCTTTTTTGTCATCTCTTTATCTGTTTGGGAATGCAGGTGATGAAGTCTTCAAAAAATGACTTTGGGAGGATCCCTTTTTTTTAACTTTAGAAATAATTTGAAAAGAATGAAGATTACTTCTTTAAAAGTTTTGTAGAATTCAGAAGTAAAGCTATCCGGACCTGGGCTCTTCTTTGTTGGGAGCCTATATATTACTGATTCAATCTCATGGTTTGTTATGGGTCTATTCAGGCTTTTTATGTCCTCCTGTGTCAATATGGTATTATTATAGGTGTCCAGGAATTTGTCCATCTCATTCAAGTTTTCTTGTTTATTGGCATACAGTTGTTCATAGTATTTGCTAATGATGTTTTCTATTTCTCTTATGTTCCTTGTATTACTGCCTGTTTCACTGGCAGTAATTGATTTATCTGATTTGATTTATCTTATTCCTTTCTGTCTTTGTCTTAATTTTGCTAATGGTGTACCAATCTTGTTTATCTTTAAAAAAAAAAAAAACAGCATTTGCTTTCATTTATTTTCCATATATTTTTTTTCCTGCTTCATTTATGTCTGCTTGACTCTTTATTTCTTCTAGCATGTTTAATTTTTTTATTGTTTTTACCAATTTCTGAGGCATGATGCTATGTTGTCCATTGTCATCGTTTCTTCTTTTTCTTATATGCACTAATTGCTAAAAACTTCCCTCTTATGACTGCTTTTGTGGTGTCATGAAGATTATAGGAGCTCATGCACTCATTATCATTTGTTTCCATGAATCTTGATTTCAGTCTTAATCTCTCTGGTAGTTGTAACTTCATTTAGGAGTAGGTTGTTTAGTTTCCTTGTATTTATATATTCTCAATGTTTTCCTGAAATTGATATCAAGTTCAATTCCATCATGGTTGTAGAAGATGCTGCATGTAGTTTCTATGCCTTTGAATCTCTAAAGCATTGTTTTGTGCCCTATTATGTGCATCAGTCTTTAAGAAGTTACGGGACCAGCAGTTAACGTAATGGCTATGTTGCTGGACTCCCACGTAGTCGACCGCAATTCAAGTCCCGGACCCGGTGGCTTAAAACTCACGCTGGGTGCGTGTGCATGCGTGCACAAGATCCCAAGAGGAGAAAGGAGGAGAAGGGATTGTGGTGTGGCCATCCCTCCTGGGGGGGGTGATTTCTTGCTTTCTGTCTCTCTGTCTCTCTCTCTCTCTCTGTCTGTCTGGCGAGTGCACACATTGCCCTATAGCGAAAACCTCTCCAAAAAACAAACAAAAAAAAGAAGTTATCACGTGGGGGTGAGAAAAATGTATATTTTGTGGTTTTAGGGTGGAAAGTTCTAGATATACCCATCTGATTTATGGTCTTGAATCTCTTTGCTTATGTTTTATCTCATTGATCTGTATAAAGGAGATAATGGGGTATTGAGGTTCCCAATAATTAATGTGTTGCAGTCTATCTCACCTTTTAGATCTAGCAGTCTTTCCTTCACATATTTGGGTGCTCCTAAATTGGGTGAATAGATATTAATAAGCATTATGTATTCATGATGAATTAGTATTTTTACTATTATAATGTTTATTCCAGGAGCTGAATAGGTGACTAAAGTGTGAAATACCTCATTCATGAAATACTGTTGAAAATTTTATAAATATAGAGAAACATGGAGAAATTGAGACCCAAGAAATAAAAAAATAAATAAATAAAAAGATATTCAAGATCTAAATGTACCATACATGAAATGGATTTGACAGACATTTACAGAGTACTTCAGTCAAAAAGCACAAATAATACATTTCTCTCACCTCCCATGGAACATTTTTGAAGATCAACCACATGATAGGGCACAAAATAAGCCTTTACAAATTCAAATGTATAGACACTATATCCAGCTTCTGTTTC
>AAPY01806766.1:0-11263 GCA_000181375.1 Tupaia belangeri
GTGTGTGTGTGTGTGTGTGTGTATGTGCGCACGCGCGTGTGCCCAGACTCCTGAGAGGAGAATGGAGGAGAAGGGATTGCAGCGTGGCCAATCCTCCCTGGGGAGCGATTTCTCGTTTTCTGTTTCTGTGTCTCTCTGGCAAGCGCACCTGTTCCATAGCAAAAATCTCTTAAAAGACAAAAACGAAAACAAAACCAGTACTGACCCACAGGCTGGTGTGTAAGGCACTAGACTCCTCCCACATACATGGCTGCCAGCAGCTTGAGTCCCAGCCCTGGCAGCTTGCTTTCTCACTTTCCCTCTCTCTCTCTGGTCAAATTAAAATAAATAAAGTTAAATGATTATTTTAAAATATATCAATACAGAGACCAGCACATGGTGTAATGGTTATGTCGCTGGACTCCCGGACTGGTGGCATATGTATGTGTGTGTGCCCAGGATCCCGAGAGGAAAATGGAGAAGAAGGGATTGTGGCGTGACCATCCCTTCTGGAGTATGATTTGTCGCTTTCTGTTTCTCTGTCTCTCTTTGTCTCTCCGGCAAGCACATATGCCCTACAGCATAAATCTCTCTTTAAAAAAGTATATATACACACACACACACACACACACACACACAATAGGAAAATGGACAGAAGACATGAGCAGACGTGTCACTAAAGAGGACATGCAGATGGTGAGTAGATACATAAAAATGTTACATACCATTGTTATTAGCGAAAGGCACACTAAAATGAAAATGAGCCCTCACTACACCCCGTCAGGATGGACAGAAGAAATGGTGCTAACCCCACATGCTGGTGAGGATGGTGGGAGACTGGGTCCCACTGATGGGCTTGCAGAGGATCAGCCACTCTGGAGAGGGTGGTAACTTTCCCACAGAACTGAACTGCGAGGGCCCTCGGGCATTTATCTCGGGGACACGGAAACCTGAGCCCACAGCAGTGACCATCCTCGATGTCCATGGTAGAGAGGAGGAGCGACACGATGACGCCATTGCACCAGCGAGACAGAGCCAGCCCCGAGGATGCCACTTCCACCAGAAGCTTCCAAACCTCGGCCTGCCTTTCAGAGCTTTAGCCTCCAGGGAGACACGCCTTGAAGAAGACAGGGCCAGGACTGAAAGCAGTCTTTTTTTTTTAACTGCCAGAGGGCATGTGCCCTAGAGAGACAGAGAAAGGGAGGAGGAAGAACCCCTAATGGGGCGTGGTTTGGGCCTGCAGTCCCTGTTCAGCCTCTGAAAAGCAACATCCCCCCGTGGTGTTAATTTCTCACTTTCTGTCTCTCTGTCTCTCTCTGTCTTTCTGGTGATCGCACGCGCCCTATAGCAAAAACCTCTCAAAAAAAAAAAATCAACCCTTTAATCACCGTGGTTGCGAACACATAGGAGGATGCGAATATTGTCACACACATCGGAGAGCGGTCGCTCTAGGCTGAGAAAGGGGTAATGCGGAGTCTTGTGGGTACTGGCCAGTTTTTTGTTGTTGTTTTTTAAAGTTTTCTACAGGGCTCTTGTGCTCACTGGAAAGAGAGAGAGAGGGGGAAAGTAGAAAGCACCCCTCGAGGGGAAGGCCTGGAGCTGCAGTGACTTCTCCATTCTGCTCTCGGGAGTTCAGGCACTCACAAGCACCTGGCGTGTTTCTCAGGCCTCCAGTCCGTGATGTGAGCCCCACAGTGGCCCTGTGGGATCCGGCCACCCTAGCCACCACACAGACTGCCTGGCCCACCAGTGGGCAGTTCCGCTGCTTGACTGGGTGGTGCTGAAGTGATCATATCCCTAGTTAAAAATTACATATGTGGGGACCTCCAGATGGCTAGTGGCTACATCACTGGACTCCCATGTAGTCAACTGTGGTTCAAGTCCTAGACCCGGTGGCTTAAACTCACACTGGGCCCAAGTGCGTGTGTGCCCAAGTTCCCAAGAGGAGAATGGAGGAGAAGGGATTGCAGTGTGGCCATCCCCCCGGGGGGTGATTTCTCGCTTTCTGTCTCTCTGTCTCTCTCTGTCTTCCTGGCGAGCGCACGACCCTATAGCAAAAACCTCTACCAAAAAAAATTACGTATGTGGCTTAGGTACCTTTCTGCATATATTTGATATTTCACAATATTAACAAAAAAAGAAGAAGGAAAAAGAGATCGGATCCCCTCCTGGAGTGGGGTGTGTGTGAAAGGAGGTGCCTACACAGACCAGGCAGGCCTGTGTCTTGCATTCCTAACTCCATCCAAGCACCAGCTCCTTCACCCCGGTGAGTCACCCAGCCTCCTGGTCCTCCATGTCCTCCTTGGCTGAGACGGGGCACCTGGCACCTTCAGGCTTTTGAGGACAAGAGCGTAGGTAGCTTTTTTTCCCTCCAAGATGGCGCCCAACGTGAAGAAGGAAGCTCCTGCCCCTCCCAAAGCTGAAGCTAAAGCAAAGGCTTTGAAGGCCAAGAAGGCACAGTCACACACAAAAAAGAAGATCCCCACACCACCCACCTTCCAGAGTCCCAAGATTCTTCGGCTGTGGAGGGAGCCCAAATATCCTCAGAAGAGCGCCCCGTGGAACCCAGGGACTGTGGATCACTGTCCTGATCTCATCTCCTCTCCTCCCACCCAGGAGCATCTCTGAGTCCCCCCAAAAACAATCTCTGTTCTCGTACACATTCTTTTTTTTTTTTATAGAATTATTTATTTAATTTTATTGATCCATGACTGCCGGGCCTGTGTCCACACCGTGAGCACAGCCCTCTCACCCTCCCCATCTCTCCTCCGCCAATCCACACCCGGCACTCGGCTCCCCATGCCTGACGATATTGCTCCCCTGTCGTTGACAACAGCTCCCGCATGTGCAAGGCCTGTTAACCGGCGGTGATGCCCCCTGGGCTGGCTTTGCTTCCATCGCGGGATGCCTGCAGCACCAGGGTGTGATGGTGGGCACGGGCCAGAAGGTCTCCCACGTGGGCAGTGAGGCCTAGAGCAAGAGAGGCACCCTGACCCTGAAGGTCCCCATGGAGCACAGCACTGTCACCAGCTGGGACGGCATGGAGAGGTCTGGCATCGCGCCGTCCACAGGGAGCTGCGTGTAGCCCCCGCAGAGCATCCTGTGCTGCTGACGAGGCTCCCCTGGACCCACGGCCAACCGGGAGATCACCCAGATCATGTTTGAGACTTCAACACCCCAGCCATGTGGTGGCCCTCCAGGCTGTGCTGCCCCTGTGTCCTCTGGCCGTACCCCTGGCGTCGTGATGGACTCCGGGGCGGGGTCACCACCCTGTGCCCATCTGTGAGGGGTGTGCCCTCCCCTGGACCTGGCGGGGTCACCACCCTGTGCCCATCTGTGAGGGGTGTGCCCTCCCCTGGACCTGGCGGGGTCACCACCCTGTGCCCATCTGTGAGGGGTGTGCCCTCCCCTGACCTGGCGGGGTCACCACCCTGTGCCCATCTGTGAGGGGTGTGCCCTCCCCTGGACCTGGCTGGTCGGGACCTGACACACTACCTCGTGAAGATGCTCACGGAGCGCGGCTACGGCCGAGCGGGAAACTGCGTGACACCAAGGACAAGCTGTGCTGTGTCACCCTAGACTTCGAGCAGGAGGTGGCCACCGTGGCGCCAGCTGCTGAAGACCTACGAGCTGCCTCTGACTCACCACCCGTCACTCAGGTAAGTGAGGGAATATACCAAAGGGCTCCATGGAAATTATCCTGCTGGTCCTGGTGAGCCTGAGGAAGGAAAGCCGAAATCGGGTCACTCTGACCGCAGCAGGAGAGAACTCTGAAGACTGCTTCCTGTGTGTGTGTGTTTAATAATTATTTTACTTAACTATTTATTTATAATTTGACCAGAGAGGGGTAGAAGGACAGAGAGAGAGAGCGAGAGAGCGAAGGAAAGTGAGAAAGCAAGCTGCCAGGTTCGGGACTAGAACCACAGTCAGCCATGAGGGAGTCCACTGCCCCCAGCCCCCACGCCACCTGCTGGCCCCACATATTCGTTCTTAATCATGGATATTGCATGCGCTTTCATGAGGCTGTCATTTATGAGTTACCTTGTCCTATGGACAGAGATTTTTCCTTTTCAGTTGGGTCAAGTCCATCAATCTCTTTTTTCCTTTCTTTTTCTTTCTTTCTTTCTTTCTTTCTTTCTTTCTTTCTTTCTTTCTTTCTTTCTTTTTTTTTTTTTTTTGAGAGTTTTTTGTTATACGGCATGTGCACTTACCAGAAAGACAGACAGAAAGTGAAAAGTCACCCCCCCAGAGGGGATGGCCATGCCATAATCCCTTCTCCTCCATTCTCCTCTCAGGATCTTGGGCGTGCACGCTCATGTGCTCAGCGTGAGTTTAAGCCACTGGGTCCGGGCCTTGAACCACAGCCGACTACATAGGAGTCCAGCGACATAGCCATTAGGCCAACTGCTGGTCCCCATCAATGTTTTCTATTACAGCTTCTGAGTTTTCTGTCATGTGTAGAAAAGTTTCCCCTGCTTGGCTCTACATAGCTATAAGCTCCAGCTTATAAACAGTTATTTTTTTTTCCTTTTTTCTTTTCTTTTTCTTTTTCGATTTTTTTTCTTTTTTCTTTTTTTTCTTTTCTTTTTTTTTTTTTTTTTTTTTTTTTTTTGCCATAGGACACGTGTGCTTGCCGGCAGGAGAGACAGAGACAGTGTGAGGGAAAGTGAGAAATCACCCCCCAGGGGGATGGCCACACCACAATCCCTTCTCCATTTTCCTCCTGGGATCTTGAGTGTGCACGCACATGTGCCCTGCCTGATTTTCAAGCCACTGGGTCAGGGCTCGAACCACAGTCAGCCATGTGGGAGCTCAGTGACGTAACCACGATGCCACCCGCTGGTCCCCAACAGTTCTTGAGTTCTTAATCTCTTTATCCACCTGCTACTGCACCAGCTGCCTGGCCTTTCAATGCCCTGCGTGTTTCCAGCCCCAAGGTAGCGCTCGTGCCCCTGGAGTCCCGGGGCTGTTCTGCACCAGGGAGCTGCTGGGTGTCCAGTCCCGGTCTTAAGTCCTCTAGTTTTGCTGCCACCCGGGGGGCTGTAGCCTGGACGGCATCCTGGATACTACGTAGGTCCCACTGGGTCCTCAGGAGGGCACCGTCGCATGTGTGCCGCACCTGGGAGCTGACAGCGCTGGTCTTCAGCTCCAGGCCGACCTCGTGCCCCAGTCCGCGCAGCTGCTGTGGTGTTTCATGCAGGCACTGCACCTCTAAGACGAGCTCTGGAGGTGAGAAGTGGCAGCATCGATGCCGGTTACCAGCATCAGGGACTGGTTCCTGGGTCGGATCAAGCCCCTCACGGCCATCTCGTAGGCCCCCCGAGTCTTCAGGTGGAAGTTGGACTACATCAGCAGGGCCGTCTGGTGGGAGCCTTGGATCATAGCCAGGACCTGGTCTAGCTCCCCTCCGGTCACATGGCCATATGCTGTCTTCTCCACTAGCCGCCCAGCATCATGGAGGTCGTATGTGGCCTTGCCTAGGACGCCATGCACCGTGTAATCCTTAGTGAGATGAGCATCGGACATGTCAGTGGGGAGCCTGCATCCCCGCCCCACGCCGAGCACAAGAGCCCCAGAAGCCTGGGCATCCAGCCTGTGTCCCACGCCAATGCTCAGCCTGGTAAATGCTGGTCCACGTACCGGTGGATGTGTGGTGAGAGCGGGCACACTGGTGGCTGTAAGGGTCAGCTCCTTCTCTTCATCGACTTCTCTGGAGCCCAGCAAGAAGCGAGCGCGCTGTTCAGGGGCAGGAGATTCCGCAGCACTAAAATCCTTCAGAAGCTGCAGCTCCACGGTATCCTGCAGGTGTTTCCATTTTAGCCCCAGTGACTTACAGACCGTAAAGAGACCATGCAAGCACGCCAGGCCCGCAGACCCCACACCCGATGCCTACGGCCTGGTTAGCAGAAGCCATGTGTATGTTTCAAAAATTATGTATTTTAATTTTGTTTGCTATTATTATTTTTAAGTTGACCAGAGAGAGAGAAAAGGGAAAGTGAGAAGCAAGGCCCCAGGTCCAGGACTTGGACCACAGTTGAGCATGTGAAGACCAATGTCTTTACCAGCACAACTACCTGCCAGCCCCATTTTAAAGTGATTTTTCTGTATAGGGGTGTGTGCACTGTGGGGGAGACAGAGAGACAGAAGTAAGAAATCACTCCCCAGGGGGATGGCCATGCCACAATCCCTTCTACTCCACTCTCCTCTGGAGATTTTGGGCACACACACACACACACCCACACACACTCCTGGTGTGAGTTTTAAACTGCCCGGTCCGGAACTTGAAACATGGTCACTACACCAGTGTCCAGCGAGTGACCACTATGCCGTCTGCTGGTCCCAAGACCGCCCCCTTTGTATCCGAAACACAGCGAAGCTAGGGCCTAGGCACAAGTCCCACTTCCCAGTTAGGGCGGGAACACTTCTCTGCCACCAAAGGGAGGCTCTAGAGGTTGGTTTACTTCTGTTACCAAACAACATCAATGACCGCACTTTGAATCAAAGCACTATTGCGTCATCAGGGAAGTCACGACGCCATGACTTTCCTGTCGACCCAGCAGAGAGTTCACCCCGTCCGTAAGTGGACTGCAGGGTTAAGGCAAGGCTCCATCCCCACGGCCCTGGGATCCCAGACTGACTTTCCTGTGCTGCAGGGACAGATCACGGCTAGTCCCCTGGGGGCTGGCGATGCTACGTTCCCGCCACAGTCCCAAAGAAACCCTGTGATATTCCCATCTGAGGGCAGACGTGGGCCTCCTCTCCAGCCGCTCCTCTGCCAGGAAGGTTTATGGTTGCACAGCTGCAGGCCCGTGGTGCTACGTGGGAAGTCCTGGGGGGGGACGGCGGAGGGCACATGGGGTGCGTGTGGGATTTCCACTTGTAATTATCATGGTCAGCCTTTCCTTAATATTTTTTTCTAGGCTGTGTTGACATTATATTAGGTCGTTGGAAAAGTCCTGACGCATCTTTGCATAGAAAACCAGAAATACACATCATGCCTTTTCTGACAACCCAACAGTTATTCCTTCTTGGCACGTCGTCAGAATGAGTTGCTCCGTTTTGTCTCTGTACTAACATTGCTATTACAGCTCTTTTCATTTCTTTTTTTTAGGAATTACTTTATTTAACTTTATTTATTTATATTTTTAAAAATTTGACCACAGAGGGACAGTGTGAGAATGAAAGACAAAGCCAGAAAGCAAGCCGCCAGATCTGGGACTGGAAGCATGTTCTGCCATGTCTAGTGCTCTTAACTACCACACCACCTGCCGGCCCTCAGTTTTTCTCTAAAATGGGATTTGGTGCACCTTTTCCATTTTCTTTATTGTTTATATATATATATATTTTTTAAATAATTATTTTATTTAACTTTATTTATTTACTCTTTTTTTTTTTTAGTTGACCAAAGAGGGACATAGCGAGAGAGTGAGAGAGTGAGAGAAATCAAGCTGCCAGGTCCAGGACACGAACCATAGTCAGCCATGTGGGAGTGCAGTGCCCTAACCACTATGCCACCTGCTGCTACCTATTCTTTATATTTTTTTGCATAATTTTATGCTGTTGTTCTAGAAATGTCATTGACAATGAAAAAGTTTAAAAGGCCTGAATGTGAGGAGCTCTTTCATTTTCTTAGGGACTGGCAGTGCTAGGACTTGGTAAGCCATCAGGAAACGCCCCAGGGCTTTCCAGCATACGTGCTGTAGTGAAGACAGGACCCACGTCCAGAACCAGAAGTGGCCATCTCTTGTCCCTGGGGCCATAAAGGCACGAATGTGGAAAAAACGTGCAGCAAAGACCTCTGGTTTGGGGAGCAAATGCAATGGGGTTTTCAGTTCCAGGGCCCATACCCATGGGGGCCAGGTCTGAAGGACCAGAGTGACTCCATTTTTTCAGGGTGACTCCATTTTGTTAAACCCACCTTGCTGAGAATCAGTGCCATTTCAAGAAGGCAAGCTGATCACATAGGAGAAGGTCATAGACCGTCACCCCACCCGGGCTGGCCAATGATAAAAAAACAAAGGAAATACCAGAGACCTGCAGTAACTTTCTCACCAATCAGTAGAAGACAACGATGCTTCTTGAAATCTATAGCCAATGTATGGCCGCCTGAGTGCATTCCTCAGCACCCCTCGACCTCCCCCCACAGCCATAAATAACCCAGCCCAACTAATACCAGGGCTCTCCACTCTGACCCGCTGTGTCGGTGACAGGTAAGAGCCCTGGCTAGAACCCGAATAAAAGCGACCCTTGTGTGTTCTTTTAGGAATTTTGTGACTGGGGTATAGTATTTGGGGGCTCGTCCGGGATTCTCTAAGACCCCCAGGATCTCCAAACTGGAGGGTCGACTGATAACAGCTGGCGAGTGTTTCCTTTGTCTCTGTGTTTGTCCTGTTCAGTCTCTGAGGGCCCTAACTCTGTAATAGATCGGAATTGGTCTAGCGGACACGCTGGCAGTCTGCAGATCTGGGGGCCTGAAAGACGTTCCAGACCCCCAGGAGGGGACAGAGTGCCCTTAGTTGTTCTGAGTTCTCTGAGGGGACATAGCGGGTCACTCCCGTGGCATGGCGTGAGGCCTTAGTCCCACTTTGGGTTTGCTTTTCACTCAGTGAAGAGCCTCTGCTCAGCTGCGTTTGTCCTGTCTGTGTTCATTACTGATCTCTGTTGGTGTGTACGTTTTTCTGATGGAAATGGGACAGAATCAGACTTCCCCTCTGATGCTCAGGATGGACCATTTCAAGGACCTTCAAATCAGGGCTCATAACTTTAGTCTAGAGGTTACGAAACAGAAGCCCTACTCCCAGGTGCCTGAAGGAACAATCAGTGAGGAGAGCCATTAAAATTCCATGTGATCAGAACATGCCCTCAGGAATGACTAACCTGCTTGCTTTGCTTCTGTAACCAGCTGTTTTTGCTTTAAAGAAGGAGGAACCCTACCCCATTATCTCTCCTGAAGCTCCTTGACTTAGTTCCTTTGTCCTTGTAAATCATCAAGTCTCTCCCGCCGGCTTAATCAATAAACTCCAATAAATTTGGCTCTGTCTGGATGTCCTCTTATTTCTCACTGAGTAGATTAAACATTTGGAGGCCCCAATGTGATCACATACCTATCTGGTACATGGGTGAGGCATCCTAGAGGGAGTGGCCTCACTTGGCCCGGCTGCCAGCTACCTGGGACTGCTCTAGGGGAGGCACCACCTGGGATTTCCCAGGGCTCCGGAGCTCCGCTCGGGATTGTTGGTAGCTGACAAGAGACTCTGATTGCTCCTCCAAGAGTCTGTGGAATTTTGTTGTAAGACCTCCGCAGGCATTTCTTTGAGTGTTCCTGTCCTGTTCTATCTGCTTCAGTGAAGACAAACCAGTGAGTAAGGGGTTGGCCACCAAATAGGGAGGGAGTCCCAGGCAGGGTTTGAGTCCCTGGAAGGCCTCCGAAAGTCCAACCTGCAGGAAATCAGGGTTAGAGTCCCTGACAGGGATGGAATCCCTGGGTTGAGGTTTTGAGTCCCTCCACAGGTGGCTGGATTCAAGGCTGACTGGACACGGTTATAGAATCCCTACTTAGGTTCTACCAGACGTGCTGGAATCTGGGGGCTAGAAGGTAAGGGGTTCACGTCCCCTCCTAGCCCTTAGACAGTTTGTGGGAAATCAGGGTTAGAGTCCCTGACAGAGTTTGAGTCCCTGGAAGTTTCAGGGTCTTTTTTATGGGTTTATTTTGCTTTTCTGTCATTGTACTTATTTTCTCCACACTCTCTTGGTGGGAGGGAATGTAATAGCCTCTCTTGTGCATGATGAGTGAATGACTGTGACTGTGTGTGTGGTCCCACAGCTATGGCTATGGTGCAGGAATGGGTCCCTGACAGGGTTTGAGTCCCTAGGAAGACAGAGTTTGAAGACAGGGTTTGAGTCCCTGGGAAGACAGGGTTTGAGTCCCTGGAAAATCAGGGTTTAAGTCCCTGGATATCTTAGGATTTTGTATGGGTTTCTTTTGTTTCTTCTGCCATTTTAATGATTTCCTCTGCAGCCTCTTGGCAAACTTCACTTGGTTCTATCCCTCCTCCTCCTCACTTGAGGATACTGAGTAATGGAATATTGATCAAGGAGTTCTTCAAGAACTGAGGGTCCCTACAGTCAGAGTACTATTGCTGAAAACTGCCTGTGGCCATAGGAGGTGTGGGTAAAGGCAGGAGGGTCCTGGAACGCCCCAGGGTACATCCTGGCCAAAGAGCTTACTTGCCTTTGTAGAAATCATGAAAGGCTGGAATAGCTCTTTTAAGGTCCCTTAGAATGCATGCTTAAGCATTTCAATGAGGCATTTGTAAAAAGTTGTGATTATGGCATCAAACTCTCATCCCAAAACTGAGAAGGCCTTTTAAAAACATCACACTTAAATGGGGTAGAAATATCAAAAATATTTGTGTTGTAAAAACTCTATTAGTATAGACAACAAAAAGTTAAATTTTACCGTTTTCTACTGTCCTTAAGTGTATAATTAAAAATTTCCAAAAAAGAAAATTTACTCAAAAGAGTATCCATGTCAAAGTAACCCAGGGAAACTGGCTCTTGTAATCCTGATGCGTGTGTGTGCATCTATGCAGGTAACATGTCATGTCACGTACTACATGTTGTATGTCTGTGTGAAAGCAGGCCTTAAAGTATTCTATTCAATTTGCTATAAAAAAAGAGTGCTCCTAGAAATTGGTTTAAATGTTTCTCAAGTTCATATCCCTTTAGTAAATGAGCTGGCTTCAAATATAATGAAAAAAATTAATAAGTAAAGATCTTCACAATTTCCAACATTTATTTTGTCTAGGTTTTTATTAAGCAAGCGACATCCCGTTTATCTTAATATGGTTGGTTTAATGAAACAGTTGGTATTTATGTGTTGTGTGCTGCATTTTACATAGTGACTATCTAACAGGGAAATGAATTCATGACCAGCTTTTTCTGGCTTTAGCTCTAGTGCTAACAGAAGATCTCTGACCTCACAGTAACTCTGGGATGCTCACAGAGGGCCCCTGAAACATCCAAAAGGGAGCTGTTAAGTCAATCAGGCTTACTGTTTATATGGTGGATAAATATAGAAAGCATTGTCAAATTAAGTAATTCTAATTTTCTTGAAATTATATTTGAGGTATATGTATAAGTGTTATGTACTTGTATGCCTATACATGCACTGTGTTCCAAGATAATTTGAGATTCCCAGGAGTTAATGGAAGGCTATGATGCTAATCTGGCATATAGAGCCAAATTTCTCTGTCAGTTGTGAATTTTTGTCAGAGCATTAAGT
>AAPY01806837.1:0-20069 GCA_000181375.1 Tupaia belangeri
TGTGAGTGTTTTGAAAAAGTTCACTGGAAGCGGTTTTCCCTAGTAATATTTGGCTATGAAAGTGTAGGGCATTCTTAGGCCCAAAACTCAACTTACATTTACAACAAAGATCTCCAGCTATGAAAATCAGCTCGCTGAGTGGAGACTTTCTGCCAAAGATCTTGCTGATACTCCAAAAAAAAGTACTGATTTTGGCTGAAAATCTACACGTTTATCTGGGAAAAGTAAGCTTCATTTCAAAACGTCCACTGTGTAACAAGGTCAAACGGCTTCCACAACCAAATGTTAAAGTAGATCAACACGTAATATCAGAAGGTGTTCAACTTCCAGAGTTACGTAAGTGGAAGAAACTCGTTTCTGGGTGTGTATCCTGAAATGTCCTTGGAAGCGAGTTTCCCTTGTGTTACTTTGCGTTGAAAGTGTAGTGCTGCTTAGGCCGAAAACTCAACTTGCAGCTACAACAAACATCTTTATGGAATGAAAGTCAGCTTGAAGTGTGGAGTCTTTCTGTCAAAGATCTTTCAGAAATTCCAAAGAAAAGTACAGAAATTGGCAAAGAAACTACATGCTTATCTTTGAATAATAAGCTTCATTTCAAAACGTTCATCGTAAAAACGTGTCAAACAACTTCCCAAACCAAATGTTCAAGTAGAGCAACATTGAATATCACTAGGTGTTGTACTACCAAAGTTAAGTATGTGGAACAAACTGGTTTGTGTGAGTGTATTGTAAAATATCGTAGGAAGCGGGTTTCCCTAATAATACTTTGCTTTGAAAGTGTTGTGCATTCTTAGGTCCAAAACTCCACTTCTAGCTACAACACAGATCTTCAGGTATGAAAATCAGCTCCATGAGTGGAGTAATTCTGCCAATTATCTTTCTGATACTCCAAGGGAAAGTATAGATTTTTGCTGAAAATCTACAGGCTTATCTGGAAAAAGAAAGCTTCATTTCAAAATGTCCATTGTAAAACAGTGTCAAACTGCTTCCAAAAAGAAATATTCAAGTAGACAACCACTGAACATCACAAAGTGTTTAACTTCCAGAGTTAAGTAAGGGGAAGGAACTCGTTTCTGTGAGTGTATTGTGACATTTGGTGATTAGATGTTTTCCCAAGTATTACTTTGCGTTGAAAGTGTAGTGCTGCTTAGGCCGAAAACTCAACTTGCAGCTACAACAAACATCTTTATGGAATGAAAGTCAGCTTGAAGTGTGGAGTCTTTCTGTCAAAGATCTTTCAGAAATTCCAAAGAAAAGTAAAGAAATTGGCAAAGAAACTACATGCTTATCTTTGAATAATAAGCTTCATTTCAAAACGTTCATCGTAAAAACGTGTCAAACAACTTCCCAAACCAAATGTTCAAGTAGAGCAACATTGAACATCACTAGGTGTTGTACTACCAAAGTTACGTATGTGGAACAAACTGGTTTCTGTGAGTGTATTGTAAAATATCGTAGGAAGCGGGTTTCCCAAATATTACTTTGCTTTGAAAGTGTTGTGCATTCTTAGGTCCAAAACTCCACTTCTAGCTACAACAAAGATCATTAGGTATGAAAATCAGCTCCATGAGAGAGTCTTACTGCCAAAGATCTTTCGGATATTCCAGGTAAAATACAGATTTTCGCAGAAAAACTACATGCTTCTCCGAAAAATGTAAGCTTCATTTTAAAATATCCATTGTAAAACAGTGTCAAAGAGCTTCCAAACCCAAATGTTCAAATAGAGAATCATTGAACATCACTAGGTGTTTAACTTCCAGAGTTAAGTAAGGGGAAGGAACTCGTTTCTGTGAGTGTATTGTGACATTTGGTGATTAGATGTTTTCCCAAGTATTACTTTGCTTTGAAAGTGTTGTGCGTTCTTAGGCCCAAAACACAAATTGCAGGTAAAACAAAGTTTATTAGGTATGAAAATCAGCTCCATGAGTGGAGACTTTTTTCCAAAAATCTTTCTGGTACTCTAAGGAAAATACAGATTTTGACAGGAAATCTACATGCTTATCTGGGAAAAAGTAAGCTGCATTTCAAAACGTCCATTGTAAAACAGTTTCAAACGGCTTCCAAGAAAAAATGTTCAAGTAGAGCAACGTTGAACATCACCAAGTGTTCAAGTGCCAATGTTAAGTAAGTGGAACAAAGTGGTTTCTGTGAGTGTTTTGTAACATTTCGTTGGACGCGGGTATCCCTAGAATGACTTTGTGTTGAAAGTGTTGTGCACTCTTAGGGCCAAAGCTAAACTTGCAGCTACATGGAAGATCTTTAGGTATGAAAATCACCTCCACGAGTGGAGTCTTTCTGCCAAAGATCTTTCTGATATCCCACGTAAAAATACAACTCTTGGCAGAAAATCTCCATGCTTATGCAGGAAAAGTAGGATTCATTTCAAAATATCCATTGGGAAAAAGTGTCAAACAGCTTCCAAAACTACATGTTCTAGTACAACAACAGTGAACAACACTACGTGTTCAACTTCCAAAGTTAAGTAAGTGGAACAAACTGGTTTCTGTGAGTGTTTTGAAAAATTTTATTGGAAGCGGGTTTCCCTAGTAATATTTGGCTATGAAAGTGGAGGGCATTCTTAGGCCCAAAACTCAACTTACATTTACAACAAAGATCTCCAGCTATGAAAATCAGCTCGCTGAGTGGAGACTTTCTGCCAAAGATCTTGCTGATACTCCAAAAAAAAGTACTGATTTTGGCTGAAAATCGACACGTTTTTCTGGGAAAAGTAAGCTTCATTTCAAAACGTCCACTGTGCAACAAGGTCAAACGGCTTCCACAACCAAAAGTTCAAGTAGATCAACACGTAATATCAGAAGGCATTCAACTTCCAGAGTTACGTAAGTGGAAGAAACTCGTTTCTGGGTGTGTATCCTGAAATGTCCTTGGAAGCGAGTTTCCCTTGTGTTACTTTGCGTTGAAAGTGTAGTGCTGCTTAGGCCGAAAACTCAACTTGCAGCTACAACAAACATCTTTATGGAATGAAAGTCAGCTTGAAGTGTGGAGTCTTTCTGTCAAAGATCTTTCAGAAATTCCAAAGAAAAGTACAGAAATTGGCAAAGAAACTACATGCTTATCTTTGAATAATAAGCTTCATTTCAAAACGTTCATCGTAAAAACGTGTCAAACAACTTCCCAAACCAAATGTTCAAGTAGAGCAACATTGAACATCACTAGGTGTTGTACTACCAAAGTTACGTATGTGGAACAAACTGGTTTCTGTGAGTGTATTGTAAAATATCGTAGGAAGCGGGTTTCCCAAATATTACTTTGCTTTGAAAGTGTTGTGCATTCTTAGGTCCAAAACTCCACTTCTAGCTACAACAAAGATCATTAGGTATGAAAATCAGCTCCATGAGAGAGTCTTACTGCCAAAGATCTTTCGGATATTCCAGGTAAAATACAGATTTTCGCAGAAAAACTACATGCTTCTCCGGAAAATGTAAGCTTCATTTTAAAATATCCATTGTAAAACAGTGTCAAAGAGCTTCCAAACCCAAATGTTCAAATAGAGAATCATTGAACATCACTAGGTGTTTAACTTCCAAAGTTCAGTAAGTGGAACAATCTGGTTTCTGTGAGTGTATTGTAAAATATCGTAGGAAGCGGGTTTCCCTAATATTACTTTGCTTTGAATGTATAGCGTACTGGTAGGCCCAAAACGGATCTTCTAGCTACAACACAGATCTTCAGGTATGAAAATCAGCTCCATGAGTGGAGTAATTCTACCAATTATCTTTCTGATACTCCAAGGGAAAGTACAGATTTTTGCTGAAAATCTACAGGCTTATCTGGGAAAAGAAAGCTTCATTTCAAAACATCCAGTGTAAAACAGTGTCAAACTGCTTCTAAAAAGAAAATATTCAAGTAGACAACCACTGAACATCACAAAGTGTTCAACTTCCAGAGTTAAGTAAGGGGAAGGAACTCGTTTCTGTGAGTGTATTGTGACATTTGGTGATTAGATGTTTTCCCAAGTATTACTTTGCTATGAAAGTGCTGTGCGTTCTTAGGCCCAAAACACCAATTGCAGGTAAAACAAAGTTTATTAGGTATGAAAAATCAGCTCCATGAGTGGAGTCTTTTTTCCAAAAATCTTTCTGGTACTCTAAGGAAAATAAAGATTTTGACAGAAAATCTACATGCTTATCTGGGAAAAAGTAAGCTGCATTTCAAAACGTCCATTGTAAAACAGTTTCAAACTGCTTCCAAGAAAAAATGTTCAAGTAGAGCAACGTTGAACATCACCAAGTGTTCAAGTGTCAATGTTAAGTAAGTGGAACAAAGTGGTTTCTGTGAGTGTTTTGTAACATTTCGTTGGACGCGGGTATCCCTAGAATGACTTTGTGTTGAAAGTGTTGTGCACTCTTAGGGCCAAAGCTAAACTTGCAGCTCCATGGAAGATCTTTAGGTATGAAAATCACCTCCACGAGTGGAGTCTTTCTGCCAAAGATCTTTCTGATATCCCACGTAAAAATACAACTCTTGGCAGAAAATCTACATGCTTATGCAGGAAAAGTAGGATTCATTTCAAAATATCCATTGGAAAAAAGTGTCAAACAGCTTCCAAAACTACATGTTCTAGTACAACAACAGTGAACAACACTACGTGTTCAACTTCCAAAGTTAAGTAAGTGGAACAAACTGGTTTCTGTGAGTGTTTTGAAAAATTTCATTGGAAGCGGGTTTCCCTAGTAATATTTGGCTATGAAAGTGGAGGGCATTCTTAGGCCCAAAACTCAACTTACATTTACAACAAAGATCTCCAGCTATGAAAATCAGCTCGCTGAGTGGAGACTTTCTGCCAAAGATCTTGCTGATACTCCAAAAATAAGTACTGATTTTGGCTGAAAATCTACACGTTTAGCTGGGAAAAGTAAGCTTCATTTCAAAACGTCCACTGTGTAACAAGGTCAAACGGCTTCCAAAACCAAATGTTCAAGTAGATCAACACGTAATATCAGAAGGTGTTCAACTTCCAGAGTTACGTAAGTGGAAGAAACTCGTTTCTCGGTGTGTATCCTGAAATGTCCTTGGAAGCGAGTTTCCCTTGTTTTACTTTGCATTGAAAGTGTAGTGCTGCTTAGGCCGAAAACTCAACTTGCAGCTACAGCAAACATCTTTATGGAATGAAAGTCAGCTTGAAGTGTGGAGTCTTTCTGTCAAAGATCTTTCAGAAATTCCAAAGAAAAGTACAGAAATTGGCAAAGAAACTACATGCTTATCTTTGAATAATAAGCTTCATTTCAAAACGTTCATCGTAAAAACATGTCAAACAACTTCCCAAACCAAATGTTCAAGTAGAGCAACATTGAACATCACTAGGTGTTGTACTACCAAAGTGAAGTATGTGGAACAAACTGGTTTCTGTGAGTGTATTGTAAAATATCGTAGGAAGCGCGTTTCCCTAATATTACTTTGCTTTGAAAGTGTTGTGCATTCTTAGGTCCAAAACTCCACTTCTAGCTACAACAAAGATCATTAGGTGTGAAAATCAGCTCCACGAGAGAGTCTTACTGCCAAAGATCTTTCGGATATTCCAGGTAAAATACAGATTTTCGCAGAAAAACTACATGCTTCTCCGGAAAATGTAAGCTTCATTTTAAAATATCCATTGTAAAACAGTGTCAAATAGCTTCCAAAACCAAATGTTCAAATAGAGAATCATTGAACATCACTAGGTGTTTAACTTCCAAAGTTCAGTAAGTGGAACAATCTGGTTTCTGTGAGTGTATTGTAAAATATCGTAGGAAGCGGGTTTCCCTAATATTACTTTGCTTTGAATGTGTAGCGTATTGGTAGGCCCAAAACGGATCTTCTAGCTACAACACATATCTTCAGGTATGAAAATCAGCTCCATGAGTGGAGTAATAATGCCAATTATCTTTCTGATACTCCAAGGGAAAGTATAGATTTTTGCTGAAAATCTACAGGTTTATCTGGGAAAAGAAAGCTTCATTTCAAAACGTCCATTGTAAAACAGTGTCAAACTGCTTCCAAAAAGAAAATATTCAAGTAGACAACCACTGAACATCACAAAGTGCTCAACTTCCAGAGTTAAGTAAGTGGAAGGAACTCGTTTCTGTGAGTGTATTGTGACATTTGGTGATTAGATGTTTTCCCAAGTATTACTTTGCTATGAAAGTGTTGTGCGTTCTTAGGCCCAAAACAGAAATTAAAGGTAAAACAAAGTTTATTAGGTATGAAAATCAGCACAATCAATGGAGTGTTTCTGCCAAAGATCTTTCTGGTAATCCGAGGAATACACAGATTTTGACAGAGATACTACATGCTTATCTGGGAATAGTAAGCTTCATTTCAAAACGTCCATTGTAAAACAGTTTCAAACTGCTTCCAAGAAAAAATGTTCAAGTAGAGCAACGTTGAACATCACCAAGTGTTCAACTGCCAATGTTAAGTAAGTGGAACAAACTGGTTTCTGTGAGTGTTTTGTAACATTTCGTTGGACGCGGGTATCCCTAGAATGACTTTGTGTTGAAAGTATTGTGCACTTTTAGGGCCAAAGCTAAACTTGCAGCTCCATGGAAGATCTTTAGGTATGAAAATCACCTCCTCGAGTGGAGTCTTTCTGCCAAAGATCTTTCTGATATCCCACGTAAAAATACAACTCTTGGCAGAAAATCTACATGCTTATGCAGAAAAAGTAGGATTCATTTCAAAATATCCATTGGAAAAAAGTGTCAAACAGCTTCCAAAACTACATGTTCTAGTACAACGACAGTCAACAACACTACGTGTTCACCTTCCAAAGTTAAGTAAGTGGAACAAACTGGTTTCTGTGAGTGTTTTGAAAAAGTTCATTGGAAGCGGGTTTCCCTAGTAATATTTGGCTATGAAAGTGTAGGGCATTCTTAGGCCCAAAACTCAACTTACATTTACAACAAAGATCTCCATCTATGAAAATCAGCTCGCTGAGTGGAGACTTTCTGCCAAAGATCTTGCTGATACTCCAAAAAAAAGTACTGATTTTGGCTGAAAATCTACACGTTTATCTGGGAAAAGTAAGCTTCATTTCAAAACGTCCACTGTGTAACAAGGTCAAACGGCTTCCACAACCAAAAGTTCAAGTAGATCAACACTTAATATCAGAAGGTGTTCAAATTCCAGTGTTAAGTAAGTGGAAGAAACTCGTTTCTGGGTGTGTATTCTGAAATGTCATTGGAAGCGAATTTCCCTTGTATTGCTTTGCCTTGAAAGTATAGTGCTATTTAGACCAAAAACTCAACTTGCAGCTACAGCAAACATCTTTATGCAATGAAAGTCAGCTTGAAGTGTGCAGTCTTTCTGTGAAAGATCTTTCAGAAATTCCAAAGAAAAGTACAGAATTTGGCACAGAAACTACATGCTTTTCTTTGAATAATAAGCTTCATTTCAAAACGTTCATCGTAAAAACGTGTCAAACAACTTCCCAAACCAAATGTTCAAGTAGAGCAACATTGAACATAAATAGGTGTTGTACTATCAAAGTGAAGTATGTGGAACAAACTGGTTTCTGTGAGGGTATTGTAAAGTACCGTAAGAAGCGGGTTTCCCTAATATTACTTTGCTTTGAAAGTGTTGTGCATTCTTAGGTCCAAAACTCAACTTCTAGCTACAACAAAGATCATTAGGTATGAAAATCAGCTGCATGAGAGAGTCTTACTGCCAAAGATCTTTCGGATATTCCAGGTAAAATACAGATTTTCGCAGAAAAACTACATGCTTATCTGGAAAATGTTAGCTTCATTTCAAAATATCCGTTGTAAAACAGTGTCAAATACCTTCCAAAACCAAATGTTCAAATAGAGAAACATTGAACATCACTAGGTGTTTAACTTCCAAAGTTCAGTAAGTGGAACAATCTGGTTTCTGTGAGTGTATTGTAAAATATCGTAGGAAGCGGGTTTCCCTAATATTACTTTGCTTTGAATGTGTAGCGGATTGGTAGGCCCAAAACGGATCTTCTAGCTACAACACAGATCTTCAGGTATGAAAATCAGCTCCATGAGTGGAGTAATTCTGCCAATTATCTTTCTCATACTCCAAGGGAAAGTACAGATTTTGCTGAAAATCTACAGGCTTATCTGAGAAAAGAAAGCTTCATTTCAAAACTTCCATTGTAAAACAGTGTCAAACTGCTTCCAAAAAGAAAATATTCAAGTAGACAACCACTGAACATCACAAAGTGTTCAACTTCCAGAGTTAAGTAAGGGGAAGGAACTCGTTTCTGTGAGTGCATTGTGACATTTTGTTATTAGATGTTTTCCCAAGTCCTTGCTTTGAAAGTGTGGTGCGTTCTTAGGCCCAAAACACAAATTGAAGGTAAAACAAAGTTTATTAGGAATGAAAATCAGCTCCATGAGTGGAGTCTTTTTGACAAAAATCTTTCTGGTACTCTAAGGAAAATACAGATTTTGACAGAAAATCTACATGCTTACCTGGGAAAAGTAAGCTTCATTTCAAAACGTCCATTGTAAAACAGTTTCAAACTGCTTCCAAGAAAAAATGTTCAAGTAGAGCAACGTAGAACATCACCAAGTGTTCAACTGCCAATGTTAAGTAAGTGGAACAAAGTGGTTTCTGTGAGTGTTTTGTAACATTTCGTTGGACGCGGGTATCCCTAGAATGACTTTGTGTTGAAAGTGTTGTGCACTCTTAGGGCCAAAGCTAAACTTGCAGCTACATGGAAGATCTTTAGGTATGAAAATCACCTCCACGAGTGGAGTCTTTCTGCCAAAGATCTTTCTGATATCCCACGTAAAAATACAACTCTTGGCAGAAAATCTACATGCTTATGCAGGAAAAGTAGGATTCATTTTAAAATATCCATTGGAAAAAAGTGTCAAACAGCTTCCAAAACTACATGTTCTAGTACAACAACAGTGAACAACACTACGTGTTCACCTTCCAAAGTTAAGTAAGTGGAACAAAGTGGTTTCTGTGAGTGTTTTGAAAAATTTCATTGGAAGTGGGTTTCCCTAGTAATATTTGGCTATGAAAGTGTAGGGCATTCTTAGGCCCAAAACTCAACTTACATTTACAACAAAGATCTCCAGCTATGAGAATCAGCTCGCTGAGTGGAGACTTTCTGCCAAAGATCTTGCTGATACTCCAAAAAAAAGGACTGATTTTGGCTGAAAATCTACACGTTTTTCTGGGAAAAGTAAGCTTCATTTCAAAACGTCCACTGTGTAACAAGGTCAAACGCTTCCACAACCCAAAGTTCACGTAGATCAACACGTAATATCAGAAGGTGTTCAACTTCCAGAGTTACGTAAGTGGAAGAAACTCGTTTCTGGGTGTGTATCCTGAAATGTCCTTGGAAGCGAGTTTCCCTTGTGTTATTTTGCATTGAAAGTGTAGTGCTGCTTAGGCCGAAAACTCAACTTGCAGCTACAACAAACATCTTTATGGAATGAAAGTCAGCCTGAAGTGTGCAGTCTTTCTGTCATAGATCTTTCAGAAATTCCAAAGAAAAGTACAGAATTTGGCACAGAAACTACATGCTTATCTTTGAATAATAAGCTTCATTTCAAAACGTTCATCGTAAAAATGTGTCAAACAACTTCCCAAACCAAATGTTCAAGTAGAGCAACATTGAACATCACTAGGTGTTGTACTACCAAAGTTCAGTATGTGGAACAAACTGGTTTCTGTGAGTGTATTGTAAAATATCGTAGGAAGCGGGTTTCCCTAATATTACTTTGCTTTGAAAGTGTTGTGCATTCTTAGGTCCAAAACTCAACTTCTAGCTACAACCAAGATCATTAGGTATGAAAATCAGCTCCATGAGAGAGTCTTACTGCCAAAGATCCTTCGGATATTCCAGGTAAAATACAGATTTTCGCAGAAAAACTACATGCTTATCAGGAAAATGTTAGCTTCATTTCAAAATATCCGTTGTAAAACAGTGTCAAATAGCTTCCAAAACCAAATGTTCAAATAGAGAAACATTGAACATCATTAGGTGTTTAACTTCCAAAGTTCAGTAAGTGGAACAATCTGGTTTCTGAGAGTGTATTGTAAAATATCGTAGGAAGCGGGTTTATTAATATTACTTTGCTTTTAATGTGTAGTGTATTGGTAAGCCCAAAACTCATCTTCTAGCTACAACACAGATTTTCAGGTATGAAAATCAGCTCCATGAGTGGAGTAATTCTGCCAATTATCTTTCTGATACTCCAAGGGAAAGTACAGATTTTTGCTGAAAATCTACAGGCTTATCTGGGAAAAGAAAGCTTCATTTCAAAACGTCCATTGTAAAACAGTGTCAAACTGCTTCCAAAAAGAAAATCTTCAAGTACACAACCACTGAACATCACAAAGTGTTCAACTTCCAGAGTTAAGTAAGGGGAAGGAACTCGTTTCTGTGAGTGCATTGTGACATTTTGTTATTAGATGTTTTCCCAAGTCCTTGCTTTGAAAGTGTTGTGCGTTCTTAGGCCCAAAACACAAAGTGCAGGTAAAACAAAGTTTATTAGGAATGAAAATCAGCTCCATGAGTGGAGTCTTTTTGACAAAAATCTTTCTGGTACTCTAAGGAAAATACAGATTTTGACAGAAAATCTACATGCTTACCTGGGAAAAGTAAGCTTCATTTCAAAACTTCCATTGTAAAACAGTTTCAAACTGCTTCCAAGAAAAAATGTTCAAGTAGAGCAACGTTGAACATCACCAAGTGTTCAACTGCCAATGTTAAGTAAGTGGAACAAACTGGTTTCTGTGAGTGTTTTGTAATATTGTGTTGGACGCGGGTACCCCTAGAATGACTTTGTGTTGAAAGTGTTGTGCACTCTTAGGGCCAAAGCTAAACTTGCAGCTACATGGAAGATCTTTAGGTATGAAAGTCACCTCCACGAGTGGAGTCTTTCTGCCAAAGATCTTTCTGATATCCCAAGTAAAATTACAACTCTTGGCAGAAAATCTACATGCTTATGCAGAAAAAGTAGGATTCATTTCAAAATATCCATTGGAAACAAGTGTCAAACAGCTTCCAAAACTACATGTTCTAGTACAACAACAGTGAACAACACTACGTGTTCAACTTCCAAAGTTAAGTAAGTGGAACAAACTGGTTTCTGTGAGTGTTTTGAAAAAGGTCATTGGAAGCGGGTTTCCCTAGTAATATTTGGCTATGAAAGTGGAGGGCATTCTTAGGCCCAAAACTCAACTTACATTTACAACAAAGATCTCCAGCTATGAAAATCAGCTCGCTGAGTGGAGACTTTCTGCCAAAGTTCTTGCTGATACTCCAAAAAAAAGTACTGATTTTGGCTGAAAATCTACACGTTTATCTGGGAAAAGTAAGCTTCATTTCAAAACGTCCACTGTGTATCAAGGTCAAACGGCTTCCACAACCAAAAGTTCAAGTAGATCAACACTTAATATCAGAAGGCATTCAACTTCCAGAGTTAAGTAAGTGGAAGAAACTCGTTTCCAGGTGTGTATCCTGAAATGTCTTTGGAAGCGAGTTTCCCTTGTGTGACTTTGCGTTGAAAGTGTAGTGCTGCTTAGGCCGAAAACTCAACTTGCAGCTACAACAAATATCTTTATGGAATAAAAATCAGCTTGAAGTGTGGAGTCTTTCTGTCCAAGATCTTTCAGAAATTCCAAAGAAACGTACAGAATTTGGCAAAGAAACTACATGCTTATCTTGGAATAATGAGCTTCATTTCAAAACGTCCATCGTAAAACTATGTCAAACAACTTCCAAAACCAAATGTTCAAGTAGATCAACACTTAATATCAGAAGGTGTTCAACTTCCAGTGTTAAGTAAGGGGAAGAAACTCGTTTCTGGGTGTGTATTCTGAAATTTCATTGGAAGCGAATTTCCCTTGTATTGCTTTGCGTTGAAAGTATAGTGCTATTTAGACCGAAAACTCAACTTGCAGCTACAGCAAACATCTTTATTCAATGAAAGTCAGCTTGAAGTGTGCAGTCTTTCTGTCAAAGATCTTTCAGAAATTCCAAAGAAAAGTACAGAATTTCCACAGAAACTACATGCTTATCTTTGAATAATAAGCTTCATTTCAAAACGTTCATCGTAAAAACGTGTCAAACAACTTCCCAAACCAAATGTTCAAGTAGAGCAACATTGAACATAAATAGGTGTTGTACTATCAAAGTGAAGTATGTGGAACAAACTGGTTTCTGTCAGGGTATTGTAAAGTACCGTAAGAAGCGGGTTTCCCTAATATTACTTTGCTTTGAAAGTGTTGTGCATTCTTAGGTCCAAAACTCCACTTCTAGCTACAACAAAGATCATTAGGCATGAAAATCAGCTCCATGAGAGAGTCTTACTGCCAAAGATCTTTCGGATATTCCAGGTAAAATACAGATTTTCGCAGAAAAACTACATGCTTATCCGGAAAATGTTAGCTTCATTTGAATATATCCGTTGTAAAACAGTGTCAAATACCTTCCAAAACGAAATGTTCAAATAGAGAAACATTGAACATCACTAGGTGTTTAATTTCCAAAGTTCAGTAAACGGAACAATCTGGTTTCTGAGAGTGTATTGTAAAATATCGTAGGAAGCGGGTTTCCCTAATTTTACTTTGTTTTGAATGTGTAGCGTATTGGTAGGCCCAAAACTGATCCTCTAGCTACAACACAGATCTTCAGGTATGAAAATCAGCTCCATGAGTGGAGTAATTCTGCCAATTATCTTTCTGATACTCCAAGGGAAACTATAGATTCTTGCTGAAAATCTACAGGCTTATCTGGGAAAAGAAAGCTTCATTTCACAACGTCCATTGTAAAACAGTGTCAAACTGCTTCCAAAAAGAAAATATTCAAGTAGACAACCACTGAACATCACAAAGTGTTCAACTTCCAGAGTTAAGTAAGTGGAAGGAACTCGTTTCTGGGAGTGCATTGTGACATTTGGTTATTAGATGTTTTCCCAAGTATTACTTTGCTTTGAAAGTGTTGTGCGTTCTTAGGCCCAAAACACAAATTGCAGGTAAAACAAAGTTTATTAGGTATGAAAATCAGCTCCATGAGTGGAGTGTTTTTGCCAAAAATCTTTCTGGTACTCTAAGGAAAATACAGATTTTGACAGAAAATCTACATGCTTACCTGGGAAAAGTAAGCTTCATTTCAAAACATCCATTGTAAAACAGTTTCAAACTGCTTCCAAGAAAAAATGTTCAAGAAGAGCAACGTTGAACATCACCAAGTGTACAACTTCCAATGTTAAGTAAGTGGAACAAACTGGTTTCTGTGAGTGTTTTGTAATATTTCGTTGGACCCGGGTATCCCTAGAATGACTTTGTGTTGAAAGTGTTGTGCACTCTTAGGGCCAAAGCTAAACTTGCAGCTACATGGAAGATCTTTAGGTATGAAAATCACCTCCACGAGAGGAGTCTTTCTGCCAAAGATCTTTCTGATATCCCAAGTAAAATTACAACTCTTGGCAGAAAATCTCCATGCTTATGCAGAAAAAGTAGGATTCATTTCAAAATATCCATTGGAAAAAAGTGTCAAACAGCTTCCAAAACTACATGTTCTAGTACAACAGTGAACAACACTACGTGTTCAACTTCCAAAGTTAAGTAAGTGGAACAAACTGGTTTCTGTGAGTGTTTTGAAAAAGGTCATTGGAAGCGGGTTTCCCTAGTAATATTTGGCTATGAAAGTGTAGGGCATTCTTAGGCCCAAAACTCAACTTACATTTACAACAACGATCTCCAGCTATGAAAATCAGCTCGCTGAGTGGAGACTTTCTGCCGATGATCTTGCTGATACTCCAAAAAAAGTACTGATTTTGGCTGAAAATCTACACGTTTTTCTGGGAAAAGTAAGCTTCATTTCAAAACGTCCACTGTGTAACAAGGTCAAACGGCTTCCACAACCAAAAGTTCAAGTAGATCAACACTTAATATCAGAAGGCATTCAACTTCCAGAGTTAAGTAAGTGGAAGAAACTCTTTTCCTGGTATGTATCCTGAAATGTCCTTGGAAGCGAGTTTCTCTTGTGTTACTTTGCGTTGAAAGTGTAGTGCTGCTTAGGCCGAAAACTCAACTTGCAGCTACAACAAACATCTTTATGGAATCAAAGTCAGCTTGAAGTGTGGAGTCTTTCTGTCAAAGATCTTTCCGAAATTCCAAAGAAAAGTACAGAATTTGGCACAGAAACTACATGCTTATCTTTGAATAATAAGCTTCATTTCAAAACGTTCATCGTAAAAACGTGTCAAACAACTTCCCAAACCAAATGTTCAAGTAGAGCAACATTGAACATCACTAGGTGTTGTACTACCAAAGTGAAGTATGTGGAACAAACTGGTTTGTGTGAGTGTATTGTAAAATATCGTAGGAAGCGGGTTTCCCTAAAATTACTTTGCTTTGAAAGTGTTGTGCATTCTAAGGTCCAAAACTCCACTTCTAGCTACAACAAAGATCATTAGGTATGAAAATCAGCCCCATGAGAGAGTCTTACTGCCAAAGATCTTTCGGATATTCCAGGTAAAGTACAGATTTTCACAGAAAAACTACATGCTTATCAGGAAAATGTTAGCTTCATTTGAAAATATCCGTTGTAAAACAGTGTCAAATAGCTTCCAAAACCAAATGTTCAAATAGAGAAACATTGAATATCACTAGGTGTTTAACTTCCAAAGTTCAGTAAGTGGAACAATCTGGTTTCTGTGAGTGTACTGTAAAATATCGTAGGAAGCGGGTTTCCCTAATATTACTTTGCTTTGAATGTATAGCGTACTGGTAGGCCCAAAACTGATCTTCTAGCTACAACACAGATCTTCAGGTATGAAAATCAGCTCCATGAGTAGAGTAATTCTGCCAATTATCTTTCTGATACTCCAAGGGAAAGTATAGATTTTTGCTGAAAATCTACAGGCTTATCTGGAAAAAGAAAGCTTCATTTCAAAACGTCCATTGTAAAACAGTGTCAAACTGCTTCCAAAAAGAAAATGTTCAAGTAGACAACCACTGAACATCACAAAGTGTTCAACTTCCAGAGTTAAGTAAGTGGAAGGAACTCGTTTCTGTGAGTGTATTGTGACATTTGGTGATTAGATGTTTTCACAAGTATTACTTTGCTTTGAAAGTGCTGTGCGTTCTTAGGCCCATAACAGAAATTGCAGGTAAAACAAAGTTTATTAGGTATGAAAATCAGCTCAATCACTGGAGTGTTTCTGCCAAAGATCTTTCTGGTAATCCGAGGAATACACAGATTTTGACAGAGATACTACATGCTTATCTGGGAATAGTAAGCTTCATTTCAAAACGTCCATTGTAAAACAGTTTCAAACGGCTTCCAAGAAAAAATGTTCAAGTAGAGCAACGTTGAACATCACCAAGTGTTCAACTGCCAATGTTAAGTAAGTGGAACAAACTGGTTTCTGTGAGTGTTTTGTAACATTTCGTTGGACGCGGGTATCCCTAGAATGACTTTGTGTTGAAAGTATTGTGCACTCTTAGGGCCAAAGCTAAACTTGCAGCTCCATGGAAGATCTTTAGGTATGAAAATCACCTCCACGAGTGGAGTCTTTCTGCCAAAGATCTTTCTGATATCCCACGTAAAAATACAACTCTTGGCAGAAAATCTACATGCTTATGCAGGAAAAGTAGGATTCATTTCAAAATATCCATTGGAAAAAAGTGTCAAACAGCTTCCAAAACTACATGTTCTAGTACAACAACAGTGAACAACACTACGTGTTCAACTTCCAAAGTTAAGTAAGTGGAACAAACTGGTTTCTGTGAGTGTTTTGAAAAATTTCATTGGAAGTGGGTTTCCCTAGTAATATTTGGCTATGAAAGTGTAGGGAATTCTTAGGCCCAAAACTCAACTTACATTTACAACAAAGATCTCCAGCTATGAGAATCAGCTCGCTGAGTGGAGACTTTCTGCCAAAGATCTTGCTGATACTCCAAAAAAAAGTACTGATTTTGGCTGAAAATCTACACGTTTTTCTGGGAAAAGTAAGCTTCATTTCAAAACGTCCACTGTGTAACAAGGTCAAACGGCTTCCACAACCAAATGTTCAAGTAGATCAACACGTAATATCAGAAGGTGTTCAACTTCCAGAGTTACGGAATTGGAAGAAACTCGTTTCCTGGTGTGTATCCTGAAATGTCCTTGGAAGCGAGTTTCCCTTGTGTTACTTTGCGTTGAAAGTGTAGTGCTGCTTAGGCCGAAAACTCAACTTGCAGCTACAACAAACATCTTTATGGAATGAAAGTCAGCTTGAAGTGTGGAGTCTTTCTGTCAAAGATCTTTCAGAAATTCCAAAGAAAAGTACAGAAATTGGCAAAGAAACTACATGCTTATCTTTGAATAATAAGCTTCATTTCAAAACGTTCATCGTAAAAACGTGTCAAACAACTTCCCAAACCAAATGTTCAAGTAGAGCAACATTGAACATCACTAGGTGTTGTACTACCAAAGTTAAGTATGTGGAACAAACGTGTTTGTGTGAGTGTATTGTAAAATACTGTAGGAAGCGGATTTCCCTAATATTACTTTGCTTGGAAAGTGTTGTGCATTCTTAGGTCCAAAACTCAACTTCTAGCTACAACGAAGGTCATTAGGTATGAAAATCAGCTCCATGAGAGAGTCTTACTGCCAAAGATCTTTCGGATATTCCAGGTAAAATACAGATTTTCGCAGAAAAACTACATGCTGATCCGGAAAATGTAAGCTTCATTTCAAAATATCCGTTGTAAAACAGTGTCAAATAGCTTCCAAAACCAAATGTTCAAATAGAGAAACATTGAACATCACTAGGCGTTTAACTTCCAAAGTTCAGTAAGTGGAACAATCTGGTTTCTGTGAGTGTATTGTAAAATATCATAGGAAGCGGGTTTCCCTAATATTACTTTGCTTTGAATGTGTAGCATATTGGTAGGCCCAAAACTGATCTTCTAGCTACAACACACATCTTCAGGTATGAAAATCAGCTCCATGAGTGGAGTAATTCTGCCAATTATCTTTCTGATACTCCAAGGGAATGTATGGATTTTTGCTGAAAATCTACAGGCTTTTCTGGGAAAAGAAAGCTTCATTTCAAATCGTCCATTGTAAAACAGTGTCAAACTGCTTCCAAAAAGAAAATATTCAAGTAGACAACCACTGAACAACACAAAGTGTTCAACTTCCAGAGTTAAGTAAATGGAAGGAACTCGTTTCTGTGAGTGTATTGTGACATTTGGTGATTAGATGTTTTCCCAAGTATTACTTTGCTTTGAAAGTGTTGTGCGTTCTTAGGCCCAAAACAGAAATTAAAGGTAAAACAAAGTTTATTAGGTATGAAAATCAGCACAATCAATGGAGTGTTTCTGCCAAAGATCTTTCTGGTAATCCGAGGAATACACAGATTTTGACAGAGATACTACATGCTTACCTGGGAAAAGTAAGCTTCATTTCAAAACGTCCATTGTAAAACAGTTTCAAACTGCTTCCAAGAAAAAATGTTCAAGTAGAGCAACGTTGAACATAACCAAGTGTTCAACTGCCAATGTTAAGTAAGTGGAACAAACTGGTTTCTGTGAGTGTTTTGTAATATTTCGTTGGACGCGGGTAGCCCTAGAATGACTTTGTGTTGAAAGTGTTGTGCACTCTTAGGGCCAAAGCTAAACTTGCAGCTCCATGGAAGATCTTTAGGTATGAAAATCACCTCCACGAGTGGAGTCTTTCTGCCAAAGATCTTTCTGGTATCCCAAGTAAAATTACAACTCTTGGCAGAAAATCTACATGCTTATGCAGAAAAAGTAGGATTTATTTCAAAATATCCATTGGAAAAAAATGTCAAACAGCTTCCAAACCTACATGTTCTAGTACAACAACAGTGAACAACACTACGCGTTCAACTTCCAAAGTTAAGTAAGTGGAACAAACTGGTTTCTGTGAGTGTTTTGAAAAATATCATTGGAAGCGGTTTTCCCGAGTAATATTGGGCTATGAAATTGTAGGGCATTCTTAGGCCCAAAACTCAACTTACATTTACAACAAAGATATCCAGCTATGAAAATCAGCTCGCTGAGTGGAGACTTTCTGCCAAAGATCTTGCTGATACTCCAAAAAAAAGTACTGATTTGGGCTGAAAATCTACACGTTTATCTGGCAAAAGTAAGCTTCATTTCAAAACGTCCACTGTGTAACAAGGTCAAACGGCTTCCACAACCAAAAGTTCAAGTAGATCAACACTTAATATCAGAAGGCATTCTACTTCCAGAGTTATGTAAGTGGAAGAAACTCGTTTCCTGGTGTGTATCCTGAAATGTCCTTGGAAGCGAGTTTCCCTTGTGTTACTTTGCGTTGAAAGTGTAGTGCTGCTCAGGCCGAAAACTCAACTTGCAGCTACAACAAACATCTTTATGGAACGAAAGTCAGCTTGAAGTGTGGAGTCTTTCTGTCAAAGATCTTTCAGAAATTCCAAAGAAAAGTACAGAATTTGGCAAAGAAACTACATGCTTTTCTTGGAATAATAAGCTTCATTTCAAAACGTCCATCGTAAAACTATGTCAATCAACTTCCCAAACCAAATGTTCAAGTAGATCAACACTTAATATCAGAAGGTGTTCAACGTCCAGTGTTAAGTAAGGGGAAGAAACTCGTTTCTGGGTGTGTATTCTGAAATGTCATTGGAAGCGAATTTCCCTTGTATTGCTTTGCCTTGAAAGTATAGTGCTATTTAGACCGAAAACTCAACTTGCAGCTACAACAAACATCTTTATGCAATGAAAGTCAGCTTGAAGTGTGCAGTCTTTCTGTCAAAGATCTTTCAGAAATTCCAAAGAAAAGTACAGAATTTGGCACAGAAACTACATGCTTATCTTTGAATAATAAGATTCATTTCAAAACGTTCATCGTAAAAACGTGTCAAACAACTTCCCAAACCAAATGTTCAAGTAGAGCAACACTGAACATCACTAGGTGTTGTACTACCAAAGTGAAGTATGTGGGACACACTGGTTTCTGTGAGTGTATTGTAAAATACTGTAGGAAGCGGATTTCCCTAATATTACTTTGCTTGGAAAGTGTTGTGCATTCTTAGGTCCAAAACTCAACTTCTAGCTACAACAAAGATCATTAGGTATGAAAATCAGCTCCATGAGAGAGTCTTACTGCCAAAGATCTTTTGGATATTCCAGGTAAAATACACATTTTCGCAGAAAAACTACATGCTTATCCGGAAAATGTAAGCTTCATTTCAAAATATCCGTTGTAAAACAGTGTCAAATAGCTTCCAAAACCAAATGTTCAAATAGAGAAACATTGAACATCACTAGGCGTTTAACTTCCAAAGTTCAGTAAGTGGAACAATCTGGTTTCTGTGAGTGTATTGTAAAATATCATAGGAAGCGGGTTTCCCTAATATTACTTTGCTTTGAATGTGTAGCATATTGGTAGGCCCAAAACTGATCTTCTAGCTACAACACACATCTTCAGGTATGAAAATCAGCTCCATGAGTGGAGTAATTCTGCCAATTATCTTTCTGATACTCCAAGGGAATGTATGGATTTTTGCTGAAAATCTACAGGCTTTTCTGGGAAAAGAAATCTTCATTTCAAAACGTCCATTGTTATACAGTGTCAAACTGCTTCCAAAAAGAAAATATTCAAGTAGACCACCACTGAACATCACAAAGTGTTCACCTTCCAGAGTTAAGTAAGTAGAAGGAACTCGTTTCTGTGAGTGCATTGTGACATTTTGTTATTAGATGTTTTCCCAAGTATTACTTTGCTTTAAAAGTGTTGTGCATTCTTAGGCCCAAAACACAAATTGCAGGTAAAACAAAGTTTATTAGGTATGAAAATCACCTCCACGAGTGGAGTCTTTCTGCCAAAGATCTTTCTGGTATCCCAAGTAAAATTACAACTCTTGGCAGAAAATCTACATGCTTATGCAGAAAAAGTAGGATTTATTTCAAAATATCCATTGGAAAAAAATGTCAAACAGCTTCCAAACCTACATGTTCTAGTACAACAACAGTGAACAACACTACGCGTTCAACTTCCAAAGTTAAGTAAGTGGAACAAACTGGTTTCTGTGAGTGTTTTGAAAAATATCATTGGAAGCGGTTTTCCCGAGTAATATTGG
>AAPY01806838.1:0-14347 GCA_000181375.1 Tupaia belangeri
AATAAGCTTCATTTCAAAACGTTCATCGTAAAAACGTGTCAAACAACTTCCCAAACCAAATGTTCAAGTAGAGCAACATTGAACATCACTAGGTGTTGTACTACCGAAGTTAAGTATGTGGAACAAACTACTTTCTGTGAGTGTATTGTAAAATATCATAGGAAGCGCGTTTCCTTAATATTACCTTGCTTTGAAAGTGTTGTGCATTCTTAGGTCCAAAACTCCACTTCTAGCTACAACAAAGATCATTCGGTATGAAAATCAGCTCCATGAGAGAGTCTTACTGCCACAGATCTTTCGGATATTCCAGGTAAAATACAGATTTTCGCAGAAAAACTACATGCTTCTCCGGAAAATGTAAGCTTCATTTTAAAATATCCATTGTAAAACAGTGTCAAATAGCTTCCAAAACCAAATGTTGAAATAGAGAATCATTGAACATCACTATGTGTTTAACTTCCAACGTTCAGTAAGTGGAACAATCTGGTTTCTGTGAGTGTATTGTAAAATATCGTAGGAAGCGGGTTTCCCTAATATTACTTTGCTTTGAATGTGTAGCGTATTTGTAGGCCTAAAACGGATCTTCTAGCTACAACACAGATCTTCAGGTATGAAAATCAGCTCCATGAGTGGAGTAATTCTGCCAATTATCTTTCTGATACTCCAAGGGAAAGTATAGATTTTTGCTGAAAATCTACAGGCTTATCTGGAAAAGAAAGCTTCATTTCCAAACGTCCATTGTAAAACAGTGTCAAACTGCTTCCAAAAAGAAAATATTCAAGTAAGACAACCACTGACATCACAAAGTGT
Organism: Tupaia belangeri; assembly: GCA_000181375.1. Taxonomy (NCBI): domain Eukaryota; kingdom Metazoa; phylum Chordata; class Mammalia; order Scandentia; family Tupaiidae; genus Tupaia; species Tupaia belangeri. Next base: position 811 of record AAPY01806838.1, read on the forward strand.
TCAACTTCCAGAGTTAAGTAAGCGGGAAGGAACTCGTTTCTGTGAGTGCATTGTGACATTTTGTTATTAGATGGTTTCCCAAATATTACTTTGCTTTGAAAGTGTTGTGCGTTCTTAGGCCCAAAACACAAATTGCAGGTAAAACAAAGTTTATTAGGTATGAAAATCAGCTCCATGAGTGGAGTCTTTTTGCCAAAAATCTTTCTGGTACTCTAAAAAAAATACAGATTTTGACAGAAAATCTACATGCTTACCTGGGAAATGTAAGCTTCATTTCAAAACGTCCATTGTAAAACAGCTTCAAACTGCTTCCAAGAAAAAATGTTCAAGTAGAGCAACATTGAACATCACCAAGTGTTCAACTGCCAATGTTAAGTAAGTGGAACAAAGTGGTTTCTGTGAGTGTTTTGTAACATTTCGTTGGACGCGGGTATCCCTAGAATGACTTTGTGTTGAAAGTGTTGTGCACTCTTAGGGCCAAAGCTAAACTTGCAGCTCCATGGAAGATCTTTAGGTATGAAAATCACCTCCACGAGTGGAGTCTTTCTGCCAAAGATCTTTCTGATATCCCACGTAAAAATACAACTCTTGGCAGAAAATCTACATGCTTATGCAGGAAAAGTAGGATTCATTTCAAAATATCCATTGGGAAAAAGTGTCAAACAGCTTCCAAAACTACATGTTCTAGTACAACAACAGTGAACAACACTACGTGTTCAACTTCCAAAGTTGAGTAAGTGGAACAAACTGGTTTCTGTGAGTGTTTTGAAAAATTTCATTGGAAGCGGGTTTCCCTAGTAATATTTGGCTATGAAAGTGTAGGGCATTCTTAGGCCCAAAACTCAACTTACATTTACAACAAAGATCTCCAGCTATGAAAATCAGCTTGCTGAGTGGAGACTCTCTGCCAAAGATCTTGCTGATACTCCAAAAAAAAGTACTGATTTTGGCTGAAAATCTACACGTTTATCTGGGAAAAGTCAGCTTCATTTCAAAACGTCCACTGTGTAACAAGGTCAAACGGCTTCCACAACCAAATGTTCAAGTAGATCAACACGTAATATCAGAAGGTGTTCAACTTCCAGAGTTACGTAAGTGGAAGAAACTCGTTTCTGGGTGTGTATCCTGAAATGTCCTTGGAAGCGAGTTTCCCTTGTGTTACTTTGCGTTGAAAGTGTAGTGCTGCTTAGGCCGAAAACTCAACTTGCAGCTACAACAAACATCGTTATGGAATGAAAGTCAGCTTGAAGTGTGGAGTCTTTCTGTCAAAGATCTTTCAGAAATTCCAAAGAAAAGTACAGAAATTGGCAAAGAAACTACATGCTTATCTTTGAATAATAAGCTTCATTTCAAAACGTTCATCGTAAAAAAGTGTCAAACAACTTCCCAAACCAAATGTTCAAGTAGAGCAACATTGAACATCACTAGGTGTTGTACAACCAAAGTTACGTATGGGGAACAAACTGGTTTCTGTGAGTGTATTGTAAAATATCGTAGGAAGCGGGTTTCCCTAATATTACTTTGCTTTGAAAGTGTTGTGCATTCTTAGGTCCAAAACTCCACTTCTAGCTACAACAAAGATCATTAGGTATGAAAACCAGCTCCATGAGAGAGTCTTACTACCAAAGATCTTTCGGATATTCCAGGTAAAATACAGATTTTCGCAGAAAAACTACATGCTTCTCCGGAAAATGTAAGCTTCATTTTAAAATATCCATTGTAAAACAGTGTCAAATAGCTTCCAAAACCAAATGTTCAAATAGAGAATCATTGAAAATCACTAGGTGTTTAACTTCCAAAGTTCAGTAAGTGGAACAATCTGGTTTCTGTGAGTGTATTGTAAAATATCATAGGAAGCGGGTTTCCCTAATATTACTTTGCTTTGAATGTGTAGCGTATTGGTAGGCCCAAAACGGATCTTCTAGCTACAACACAGATCTTCAGGTATGAAAATCAGCTCCATGAGTGGAGTAATTCTGCCAATTATCTTTCTGATACTCCAAGGGAAAGTATAGATTTTTGCTGAAAATCTACAGGCTTATCTGGGAAAAGAAAGCTTCATTTCAAAACGTCCATTGTAAAACAGTGTCAAACTGCTTCCAAAAAGAAAATATTCAAGTAGACAACCACTGAACATCACAAAGTGTTCAACTTCCAGAGTTAAGTAAGGGGAAGGAACTCGTTTCTGTGAGTGTATTGTGAAATTTGGTGATTAGATGTTTTCCCAAGTATTACTTTGCTTTGAAAGTGTTGTGCGTTCTTAGGCCCAAAACACAAATTGCAGGTAAAACAAAGTTTATTAGGTATGAAAATCAGCTCCATGAGTGGAGACTTTTTTCCAAAAATCTTTCTGGTACTCTAAGGAAAATACAGATTTTGACAGAAAATCTACATGCTTATCTGGGAAAAAGTAAGCTGCATTTCAAAACGTCCATTGTAAAACAGTTTCAAACGGCTTCCAAGAAAAAATGTTCAAGTAGAGCAACGTTGAACATCACCAAGTGTTCAACTGCCAATGTTAAGTAAGTGGAACAAACTGGTTTCTGTGAGTGTTTTGTAACATTTCGTTGGACGCGGGTATCCCTAGAATGACTTTGTGTTGAAAGTGTTGTGCACTCTTAGGGCCAAAGCTAAACTTGCAGCTACATGGAAGATCTTTAGGTATGAAAATCAACTCCACGAGTGGAGTCTTTCTGCCAAAGATCTTTCTGATATCCCAAGTAAAATTACAACTCTTGGCAGAAAATCTACATGCTTATGCAGGAAAAGTAGGATTCATTTCAAAATATCCATTGGAAAAAAGTGTCAAACAGCTTCCAAAACTACATGTTCTAGTACAACAACAGTGAACAACACTACGTGTTCAACTTCCAAAGTTAAGTAAGTGGAACAAACTGGTTTTCTGTGAGTGTTTTGAAAAAGTTCATTGAAAGTGGATATCACTAGTAATATTTGGCTATGAAAGTGTAGGGCATTCTTAGGGCCCAAAAACTCAACTTACATATTACAAACAAAAGATCTCCAGCTATGAAAATCAGCTCGCTGAGTGGAGACTTTCTGCCAAAGATCTTGCTGATACTCCAAAAAAAAGTACTGATTTTGGCTGAAAATCTACACGTTTATCTGGGAAAAGTAAGCTTCATTTCAAAACGTCCACTGTGTAACAAGGTCAAACGGCTTCCAAAACCAAATGTTCAAGTAGATCAACACGTAATATCAGAAGGTGTTCAACTTCCAGAGTTACGTAAGTGGAAGAAACTCGTTTCTGGGTGTGTATCCTGAAATGTCCTTGGAAGCGAGTTTCCCTTGTTTTACTTTGCATTGAAAGTGTAGTGCTGCTTAGGCCGAAAACTCAACTTGCAGCTACAACAAACATCTTTATGGAATGAAAGTCAGCTTGAAGTGTGGAGTCTTTCTGTCAAAGATCTTTCAGAAATTCCAAAGAAAAGTACAGAAATTGGCAAAGAAACTACATGCTTATCTTTGAATAATAAGTTTCATTTCAAAACGTTCATCGTAAAAACGTGTCAAACAACTTCCCAAACCAAATGTTCAAGTAGAGCAACATTGAACATCACTAGGTGTTGTACTACCAAAGTGAAGTATGTGGAACAAACTGGTTTCTGTGAGTGTATTGTAAAATATCGTAGGAAGCGGGTTTCTCTAATATTACTTTGCTTTGAAAGTGTTGTGCATTCTTAGGTCCAAAACTCCACTTCTAGCTACAACAAAGATCATTAGGTATGAAAATCAGCTCCATGAGAGAGTCTTACTGCCACAGATCTTTCGGATATTCCAGGTAAAATACAGATTTTCGCAGAAAAACTACATGCTTCTCCGGAAAATGTAAGCTTCATTTGAAAATATCCGTTGTAAAACAGTGTCAAATAGCTTCCAAAACCAAATGTTTAAATAGAGAAACATTGAACATCACTAGGTGTTTAACTTCCAAAGTTCAGTAAGTGGAACAATCTGGTTTCTGTGAGTGTATTGTAAAATATCGTAGGAAGCGGGTTTCCCTAATATTACTTTGCTTTGAATGTGTAGCGTATTGGTAGGCCCAAAACGGATCTTCTAGCTACAACACAGATCTTCAGGTATGAAAATCAGCTCCATGAGTGGAGTAATTCTGCCAATTATCTTTCTGATACTCCAAGGGAAAGTATAGATTTTTGCTGAAAATCTACAGGTTTATCTGGGAAAAGAAAGCTTCATTTCAAAAGGTCCATTGTAAAACAGTGTCAAACTGCTTCCAAAAAGAAAATATTCAAGTAGACAACCACTGAACATCACAAAGTGCTCAACTTCCAGAGTTAAGTAAGGGGAAGGAACTCGTTTCTGTGAGTGTATTGTGACATTTTGTTATTAGATGGTTTCCCAAATATTACTTTGCTTTGAAAGGGTTGTGCGTTCTTAGGCCCAAAACACAAATTGCAGGTAAAACAAAGTTTATTAGATATGAAAATCAGCTCCAAGAGTGGAGTCTTTTTGCCAAAAATCTTTCTGGTACTCTAAAAAAAATACAGATTTTGACAGAAAATCTACATGCTTACCTGGGAAATGTAAGCTTCATTTCAAAACGTCCATTGTAAAACAGTTTCAAACTGCTTCCAAGAAAAAATGTTCAAGTAGAGCAACGTTGAACATCACCAAGTGTTCAACTGCCAATGTTAAGTAAGTGGAACAAAGTGGTTTCTGTGAGTGTTTTGTAACATTTCGTTGGACGCGGGTATCCCTAGAATGACTTTGTGTTGAAAGTATTGTGCACTCTTAGGGCCAAAGCTAAACTTGCAGCTCCATGGAAGATCTTTAGGTATGAAAATCACCTCCACGAGTGGAGTCTTTCTGCCAAAGATCTTTCTGATATCCCACGTAAAAATACAACTCTTGGCAGAAAATCTACATGCTTATGCAGGAAAAGTAGGATTCATTTCAAAATATCCATTGGGAAAAAGTGTCAAACAGCTTCCAAAACTACATGTTCTAGTACAACAACAGTGAACAACACTACGTGTTCAACTTCCAAAGTTGAGTAAGTGGAACAAACTGGTTTCTGTGAGTGTTTTGAAAAATTTCATTGGAAGCGGGTTTCCCTAGTAATATTTGGCTATGAAAGTGTAGGGCATTCTTAGGCCCAAAACTCAACTTACATTTACAACAAAGATCTCCAGCTATGAAAATCAGCTCGCTGAGTGGAGACTTTCTGCCAAAGATCTTTCAGAAATTCCAAAGAAAAGTACAGAATTAGGCAAAGAAACTACATGCTTATCTAGGAATACTAAGCTTCATTTCAAAACGTCCATCGTAAAACTATGTCAATCAACTTCCCAAACCAAATGTTCAAGTAGATCAACACTTAATATCAGAAGGTGTTCAACTTCCAGAGTTACGTAAGTGGAAGAAACTCGTTTCTGGGTGTGTATTCTGAAATGTCATTGGAAGCGAATTTCCCTTGTTTTACTTTGCATTGAAAGTGTAGTGCTGCTTAGGCCGAAAACTCAACTTGCAGCTACAACAAACATCTTTATGCAATGAAAGTCAGCTTGAAGTGTGGAGTCTTTCTGTCAAAGATCTTTCAGAAATTCCAAAGAAAAGTACAGAAATTGGCAAAGAAACTACATGCTTATCTTTGAATAATAAGCTTCATTTCAAAACGCTCATCGTAAAAACGTGTCAAACAACTTCCCAAACCAAATGTTCAAGTAGAGCAACATTGAACATCACTAGGTGTTGTACTACCAAAGTGAAGTATGTGGAACAAACTGGTTTCTGTGAGTGTATTGTAAAATATCGTAGGAAGCGGGTTTCTCTAATATTACTTTGCTTTGAAAGTGTTGTGCATTCTTAGGTCCAAAACTCCACTTCTAGCTACAACAAAGATCATTAGGTATGAAAACCAGCTCCATGAGAGAGTCTTACTGCCAAAGATCTTTCGGATATTCCAGGTAAAATACAGATTTTCGCAGAAAAACTACATGCTTCTCCGGAAAATGTAAGCTTCATTTTAAAATATCCATTGTAAAACAGTGTCAAATAGCTTCCAAACCTAAATGTTCAAATAGAGAATCATTGAACATCACTAGGTGTTTAACTTCCAAAGTTCAGTAAGTGGAACAATCTGGTTTCTGTGAGTGTATTGTAAAATATCGTAGGAAGCGGGTTTCCCTAATATTACTTTGCTTTGAATGTATAGCGTATTGGTAGGCCCAAAACGGATCTTCTAGCTACAACACAGATCTTCAGGTATGAAAATCAGCTCCATGAGTGGAGTAATTCTGCCAATTATCTTTCTGATACTCCAAGGGAAAGTATAGATTTTTACTGAAAATCTACAGGCTTATCTGGGAAAAGAAAGCTTCATTTCAAAACGTCCATTGTAAAACAGTGTCAAACTGCTTCCAAAAAGAAAATATTCAAGTAGACAACCACTGAACATCAGAAAGTGTTCAACTTCCAGAGTTAAGTAAGGGGAAGGAACTCGTTTCTGTGAGTGTATTGTGACATTTGGTGATTAGATGTTTTCACAAGTATTACTTTGCTTTGAAAGTGTTGTGCATTCTTAGGCCCAAAACACAAATTGCAGGTAAAACAAAGTTTATTAGGTATGAAAATCAGCTCAGTCACTGGAGTGTTTCTGCCAAAGATCTTTCTGGTAATCCGAGGAATACACAGATTTTGACAGAGATACTACTTGCTTATCTGGGAATAGTAAGCTTCATTTCAAAACGTCCATTGTAAAACAGTTTCAAACGGCTTCCAAGAAAAAATGTTCAAGTAGAGCAACGTTGAACATCACCAAGTGTTCAACTGCCAATGTTAAGTAAGTGGAACAAAGTGGTTTCTGTGAGTGTTTTGTAACATTTCGTTGGACGCGGGTATCCCTAGAATGACTTTGTGTTGAAAGTGTTGTGCACTCTTAGGGCCAAAGCTAAACTTGCAGCTCCATGGAAGATCTTTAGGTATGAAAATCACCTCCACGAGTGGAGTCTTTCTGCCAAAGATCTTTCTGATATCCCACGTAAAAATACAACTCTTGGCAGAAAATCTACATGCTTATGCAGGAAAAGTAGGATTCATTTCAAAATATCCATTGGGAAAAAGTGTCAAATAGCTTCCAAAACCAAATGTTCAAATAGAGAATCATTGAAAATCACTAGGTGTTTACTTCCAAAGTTCAGTAAGTGGAACAACCTGGTTTCTGTGAGTGTCTTGTAAAATATCGTAGGAAGCGGGTTTCCCTAATATTACTTTGCTTTGAATGTATAGCGTATTGGTAGGCCCAAAACGGATCTTCTAGCTACAACACAGATCTTCAGGTATGAAAATCAGCTCCATGAGTGGAGTAATTCTGCCAATTATCTTTCTGATACTCCAAGGGAAAGTATAGATTTTTGCTGAAAATCTACAGGCTTATCTGGGAAAAGAAAGCTTCATTTCAAAACGTCCATTGTAAAACAGTGTCAAACTGCTTCCAAAAAGAAAATATTCAAGTAGACAACCACTGAACATCACAAAGTGTTCAACTTCCAGAGTTAAGTAAGGGGAAGGAACTCGTTTCTGTGAGTGTATTGTGACATTTGGTGATTAGATGTTTTCCCCAAGTATTACTTTGCTTTGAAAGTGTTGTGCGTTCTTAGGCCCATAACCGAAATTGCAGGTAAAACAAAGTTTATTAGGTATGAAAATCAGCTCCATGAGTGGAGACTTTTTTCCAAAAATCTTTCTGGTACTCTAGGGAAAATACAGATTTTGACAGAAAATCTACATGCTTATCTGGGATAAAGTAAGCTGCATTTCAAAACGTCCATTGTAAAACAGTTTCAAACTGCTTCCAAGAAAAAATGTTCAAGTAGAGCAACGTTGAACATCACCAAGTGTTCAACTGCCAATGTTAAGTAAGTGGAACAAAGTGGTTTCTGTGAGTGTTTTGTAACATTTCGTTGGACGAGGGTATCCCTAGAATGACTTTGTGTTGAAAGTGTTGTGCACTCTTAGGGCCAAAGCTAAACTTGCAGCTCCATGGAAGATCTTTAGGTATGAAAATCACCTCCACGAGTGGAGTCTTTCTGTCAAAGATCTTTCTGGTATCCCAAGTAAAATTACAACTCTTGGCAGAAAATCTCCATGCTTATGCAGAAAAAGTAGGATTCATTTCAAAATATCCATTGGAAAAAAGTGTCAAACAGCTTCCAAAACTACATGTTCTAGTACAACAGCAGCGAACAACACTACGCGTTCAACTTCCAAAGTTAAGTAAGTGGAACAAACTGGTTTCTGTGAGTGTTTTGAAAAATTTCATTGGAAGCGGGTTTCCCTAGTAATATTTGGCTATGAAAGTGTAGGGCATTCTTAGGCCCAAAACTCAACTTACATTTACAACAAAGATCTCCAGCTATGAAAATCAGCTCGCTGAGTGGAGACTTTCTGCCAAAGATCTTGCTGATACTCCAAAAAAAAGTACTGATTTTGGCTGAAAATCTACACGTTTATCTGGGAAAAGTAAGCTTCATTTCAAAACGTCCACTGTGTAACAAGGTCAAACGGCTTCCACAACCAAATGTTCAAGTAGATCAACACGTAATATCAGAAGGTGTTCAACTTCCAGAGTTACGTAAGTGGAAGAAACTCGTTTCTGGGTGTGTATCCTGAAATGTCCTTGGAAGCGAGTTTCCCTTGTGTTACTTTGCGTTGAAAGTGTAGTGCCGCTTAGGCCGAAAACTCAACTTGCAGCTACAACAAACATCTTTATGGAATGAAAGTCAGCTTGAAGTGTGGAGTCTTTCTGTCAAAGATCTTTCAGAAATTCCAAAGAAAAGTACAGAAATTGGCAAAGAAACTACATGCTTATCTTTGAATAATAAGCTTCATTTCAAAACGTTCATCGTAAAAACGTGTCAAACAACTTCCCAAACCAAATGTTCAAGTAGAGCAACATTGAACATCACTAGGTGTTGTACTACCAAAGTGAAGTATGTGGAACAAACTGGTTTCTGTGAGTGTATTGTAAAATATCGTAGGAAGCGGGTTTCCCTAATATTACTTTGCTTTGAAAGTGTTGTGCATTCTTAGGTCCAAAACTCCACTTCTAGCTACAACAAAGATCATTAGGTATGAAAATCAGCTCCATGAGAGAGTCTTACTGCCAAAGATCTTTCGGATATTCCAGGTAAAATACAGATTTTCGCAGAAAAACTACATGCTTCTCCGGAAAATGTAAGCTTCATTTTAAAATATCCATTGTAAAACAGTGTCAAATAGCTTCCAAAACCAAATGTTCAAATAGAGAATCATTGAAAATCACTAGGTGTTTAACTTCCAAAGTTCAGTAAGTGGAACAATCTGGTTTCTGTGAGTGTATTGTAAAATATCGAAGGAAGCGGGTTTCCCTAATATTACTTTGCTTTGAATGTGTAGCGTATTGGTAGGCCCAAAACGGATCTTCTAGCTACAACACAGATCTTCAGGTATGAAAATCAGCTCCATGAGTGGAGTAATTCTGCCAATTATCTTTCTGATACTCCAAGGGAAAGTATAGATTTTTGCTGAAAATCTACAGGCTTATCTGGAAAAAGAAAGCTTCATTTCAAAACGTCCATTGTAAAACAGTGTCAAACTGCTTCCAAAAAGAAAATGTTCAAGTAGACAACCACTGAACATCACAAAGTGTTCAACTTCCAGAGTTAAGTAAGTGGAACAAACTGGTTTCTGTGAGTGTTTTGAAAAATTTCATTGGAAGCGGGTTTCCCTAGTAATATTTGGCTATGAAAGTGTAGGGCATTCGTAGGCCCAAACCTCAACTTACATTTACAACAAAGATCTCCAGCTATGAAAATCAGCTCGCTGAGTGGAGACTTTCTGCCAAAGATCTTGCTGATACTCCAAAAAAAAGTACTGATTTTGGCTGAAAATCTACACGTTTTTCTGGGAAAAGTAAGCTTCATTTCAAAACGTCCACTGTGTAACAAGGTCAAACGGCTTCCACAACCAAATGTTCAAGTAGATCAACACGTAATATCAGAAGGTGTTCAACTTCCAGAGTTACGTAAGTGGAAGAAACTCGTTTCTGGGTGTGTATCCTGAAATGTCCTTGGAAGCGAGTTTCCCTTGTGTTACTTTGCGTTGAAAGTGTAGTGCTGCTTAGGCCGAAAACTCAACTTGCAGCTACAACAAACATCTTTATGGAATGAAAGTCAGCTTGAAGTGTGGAGTCTTTCTGTCAAAGATCTTTCAGAAATTCCAAAGAAAAGTACAAAAATTGGCAAAGAAACTACATGCTTATCTTTGAATAATAAGCTTCATTTCAAAACGTTCATCGTAAAAACGTGTCAAACAACTTCCCAAACCAAATGTTCAAGTAGAGCAACATTGAACATCAATAGGTGTTGTACTACCAAAGTGAAGTATGTGGAACAAACTGGTTTCTGTGAGTGTATTGTAAAATATCGTAGGAAGCGCGTTTCCCTAATATTACTTTGCTTTGAAAGTGTTGTGCATTCTTAGGTCCAAAACTCCACTTCTAGCTACAACAAAGATCATTAGGTATGAAAATCAGCCCCATGAGAGAGTCTTACTGCCAAAGATCTTTCGGATATTCCAGGTAAAATACAGATTTTCGCAGAAAAACTACATGCTTCTCCGGAAAATGTAAGCTTCATTTTAAAATATCCATTGTAAAACAGGGTCAAAGAGCTTCCAAACCCAAATGTTCAAATAGAGAATCATTGAACATCACTAGGTGTTTAACTTCCAAAGTTCAGTAAGTGGAACAATCTGGTTTCTGTGAGTGTATTGTAAAATATCGTAGGAAGCGGGTTTCCCTAATATTACTTTGCTTTGAATGTGTAGCGTATTGGTAGGCCCAAAACGGATCTTCTAGCTACAACACAGATCTTCAGGTATGAAAATTAGCTCCATGAGTGGAGTAATTCTGCCAATTATCTTTCTGATACTCCAAGGGAAAGTACAGATTTTTGCTGAAAATCTACAGGCTTATCTGGGAAAAGAAAGCTTCATTTCAAAACGTCCATTGTAAAACAGTGTCAAACTGCTTCCAAAAAGAAAATATTCAAGTAGACAACCACTGAACATCACAAAGTGTTCAACTTCCAGAGTTAAGTAAGGGGAAGGAACTCGTTTCTGTGAGAGTATTGTGACATTTGGTGATTAGATGTTTTCCCAAGTATTACTTTGCTTTGAAAGTGTTGTGCGTTCTTAGGCCCAAAACACAAATTGCAGGTAAAACAAAGTTTATTAGGTATGAAAATCAGCTCCATGAGTGGAGACTTTTTTCCAAAAATCTTTCTGGTACTCTAAGGAAAATACAGATTTTGACAGAAAATCTACATGCTTATCTGGGAAAAAGTAAGCTGCATTTCAAAACGTTCATTGTAAAACAGTTTCAAACGGCTTCCAAGAAAAAATGTTCAAGTAGAGCAACATTGAACATCACCAAGTGTTCAAGTGCCAATGTTAAGTAAGTGGAACAAAGTGGTTTCTGTGAGTGTTTTGTAACATTTATTTGGACGCGGGTATCCCTAGAATGACTTTGTATTGAAAGTGTTGTGCACTCTTAGGGCCAAAGCTAAACTTGCAGCTCCATGGAAGATCTTTAGGTATGAAAATCACCTCCACGAGTGGAGTCTTTCTGCCAAAGATCTTTCTGATATCCCACGTAAAAATACAACTCTTATCAGAAAATCTACATGCTTATGCAGGAAAAGTAGGATTCATTTCAAAATATCCATTGGAAAAAAGTGTCAATCAGCTTCCAAAACTACGTGTTCTAGTACAACAACAGTGAACAACACTACGTGTTCAACTTCCAAAGTTAAGTAAGTGGAACAAACTGGTTTCTGTGAGTGTATTGTAAAATATCGTAGGAAGCGGGTTTCCCTAATATTACTTTGCTTTGAATGTGTAGCGTATTGGTAGGCCCAAAACGGATCTTCTAGCTACAACACAGATCTTCAGGTATGAAAATCAGCTCCATGAGTGGAGTAATTCTGCCAATTATCTTTCTGATACTCCAAGGGAAAGTATAGATTTTTGCTGAAAATCTACAGGCTTATCTGGGAAAAGAAAGCTTCATTTCAAAACGTCCATTGTAAAACAGTGTCAAACTGCTTCCAAAAAGAAAATATTCAAGTAGACAACCACTGAACATCACAAAGTGTTCAACTTCCAGAGTTAAGTAAGGGGAAGGAACTCGTTTCTGTGAGTGTATTGTGAAATTTGGTGATTAGATGTTTTCCCAAGTATTACTTTGCTTTGAAAGTGTTGTGCGTTCTTAGGCCCAAAACACAAATTGCAGGTAAAACAAAGTTTATTAGGTATGAAAATCAGCTCCATGAGTGGAGACTTTTTTCCAAAAATCTTTCTGGTACTCTAAGGAAAATACAGATTTTGACAGAAAATCTACATGCTTATCTGGGAAAAAGTAAGCTGCATTTCAAAACGTCCATTGTAAAACAGTTTCAAACGGCTTCCAAGAAAAAATGTTCAAGTAGAGCAACGTTGAACATCACCAAGTGTTCAACTGCCAATGTTAAGTAAGTGGAACAAAGTGGTTTCTGTGAGTGTTTTGTAACATTTCGTTGGACGCGGGTATCCCTAGAATGACTTTGTGTTGAAAGTGTTGTGCACTCGTAGGGCCAAAGCTAAACTTGCAACTCCATGGAAGATCTTTAGGTATGAAAATCACCTCCACGAGTGGAGTCTTTCTGCCAAAGATCTTTCTGATATCCCACGTAAAAATACAACTCTTATCAGAAAATCTACATGCTTATGCAGGAAAAGTAGGATTCATTTCAAAATATCCATTGGAAAAAAGTGTCAAACAGCTTCCAAAACTACATGTCCTAGTACAACAACAGTGAACAACACTACGTGTTCAACTTGCAAAGTTAAGTAAGTGGAACAAACTGGTTTCTGTGAGTGTTTTGAAAAATTTCATTGGAAGCAGGTTTCCCTAGTAATATTTGGCTATGAAAGTGTAGGGCATTCTTAGGCCCAAAACTCAACTTACATTTACAACAAAGATCTCCAGCTATGAAAATCAGCTCGCTGAGTGGAGACTCTCTGCCAAAGATCTTGCTGATACTCCAAAAAAAAGTACTGATTTTGGCTGAAAATCTACACGTTTATCTGGGAAAAGTAAGCTTCATTTCAAAACGTCCACTGTGTAACAAGGTCAAACGGCTTCCACAACCAAATGTTCAAGTAGATCAACACGTAATATCAGAAGGTGTTCAACTTCCAGAGTTAAGTAAGGGGAAGGAACTCGTTTCTGTGAGTGCATTGTGACATTTTGTTATTAGATGGTTTCCCAAATATTACTTTGCTTTGAAAGTGTTGTGCGTTCTTAGGCCCAAAACACAAATTGCAGGTAAAACAAAGTTTATTAGGTATGAAAATCAGCTCCATGAGTGGAGTCTTTTTGCCAAAAATCTTTCTGGTACTCTAAAAAAAATACAGATTTTGACAGAAAATCTACATGCTTACCTGGGAAATGTAAGCTTCATTCCAAACGTCCATTGTA